>VZQC01015743.1:2224053-2248360 GCA_009823505.1 Rhizomys pruinosus
AAAAAAAAAAAAAAAAAAAAAGAAAAAAGAATACCTGGGTTAAGTTTCCAGCACCCACATGGCAGCTAATTACTGTCTGTAACTCCAGTTCTAAGGGATCTGATACCCCCTTCTTAACTCTGAGTCCATTTTACAACATGGGTGCACTTACATACATGCAAGTGATGCACACATAAACTAAAAAAAATAAATAAATAAAATATTTTTAAGAAGAACAGCCATTCTGCAAATGGACTGATAATCAATTGTATTCAATGGTTGCAATGGATGTAGAACTTCAACCAGGTTTTTATGATAAGTGTGTATTTAAACACTTTGGTATTAGTAATAAAATCTGTTGACTACCCATGGCATAGGTGAATGGGCACAAAAATAGAATGAGCCAGATTGGTGGGACATTGTTTTAACTACAGCTATTCAGGACACTAAAGCAAGAAGATCTTTTCAGCAAGAAGATTTATGTAGATTTTTGAAACACATTAAGACCACATTTCAAAGAGATACACAGGGACATAAACAAAAAGAGTAACAAAAGAGTGTGTAGATCACAAAATTTCTCTTAATCTCTCCTTTAGAGTACATGATCTTCTTTGCTCTTTAGGTGTTGGGTCTATTTTTCATCCATTGGATAATGTTTTTCATTACCATTCTCTATGTCCTAATACCTTAAAACCTCACATTTCACAATGGAAGTACTATATGACTGACTCTTATTCACCTTACTGCAAGTGCCTAATCAAGTTCTGGCTACTCATTCTGGTCAATCCCATCTTCTATCAGATTAATGACAGTCTGAACTTAATACTTTGTTTGTATTTGCCCTTTTCTGAACTTGTGTTGACAAGCTATTTCTTATTTGTCAAAGTCTCTTTGAATTAATTTCCTCTCTTTTCCTTAGTAAATGGGTTATAGGAAAGTCTAATAAGGGGGCTTTCTCATTTATCATTCAGAGAAGTGATAAACATTACAGGAATCAACTTGATCCCAGTCAGACATCCTACTACATGCCTTATCTTACTTTCTTTGACTTATCATGTGAGTACAATGCTTCCTCCTCAAGAAATAATCATAGCTAAACACTCCATCGAGAAAATTGATATACAGTAGAAAGTCAGGTATTTCTAGTTCTCTCGCTTATTAATATTCATCAGTCCTGAATGTATCCTTAAATTTGTGAATTCTATTCAAATAATACTGATCGTGCTCCATGTAACCATTAGGTCTATTACAACTTGGTGGGTCAAGTTCATCCTTAATGCAGACAACAAAGCAGAGTTGCATGGATAGCTGTTCTTCGTGGTAATCATGTAGTCTGAACACATTATTTTGCATTGTCTCCATTTAATACCTGGAACAGTTTATAGAACTAAAGATTAAAGTGACTTTATATTGTGTATATAAACAAGTATGGTGAAGCTATTGTCTCTAAAGTTTCTGGTTTTGCTTTTGGTGTATATGAAATTTCCTAGTAAGTTGGTAGAGATATTATTTTAGATACTTGAGATTAAACATAGCCATAAGAAATTATTTGAGGAGATAGCCATATAAGACTTTTCGTTAACTTTGAGCATGATCCAATGTTGGGAAGTGGACCAAGTAAAGATGTATATTAATAGTTACAACTTAAGTCAGAAAGCACTGAATGTGTGCTTCTATATTTACATTCTTCTGCACTATGAATTCATGTTTAGTTAATTCCTCTATGATACTACTGTTGCATTAGAATTATTGAATAGTTATACTAATCTAATAGGAATAATATAAATTAAATAAATACTTCCACATATAATGTTATTTTTTAATTTTTTTTGGACTTCTATTTTAATTACTTTATTTTTTCATTTTTTAACAATAAGTAATAATTTATGTGTACAATCATCCTTCACATAAAACCAATTTGTAAGCAGTTGTGCCCAAACCCACACAGCCCATGGGTCACACCATCCAGCTGGGGGGGCTTGTATGTTCAATCAAGTTGATTAGATGAGTGTCCAGACTATATTGCTGTAGTTTTGCCATTCACCCAAATTGCAACCCTTACATTCTATCATGGCCCCTCTTCCGCAGATTGTTCCATAGGCTTAGAAAAGGGGCATAGGTGGATGGGAAGCAAAACAGTCTACTTTCTCTGGAGCTGTTGTCTTGGACTCTGGTCAATTCTGGCTGTTTCCATTCATGGGCTAACAGTTTGACCTTTAAATCCTACTAATGAAACCCAAGCAATTAGATATATAGGTATTTAAACAGTACTAATTGTTATGGTAGGTTACTTTGGTATAGACACAGATGTTTGGATGGTATGTTAATCCATGAATTACATTTTTTTTCTGTAAAATATGACAGGGTCGTACTGTGGCTTATAACATCTCCGAGCCACTACAGGATGAAAGCTTGTGGCATGAGCTTTGGGTTATTCCTCCAAGGAGAGAGCTAACAGCCAATTAGATTTGGGATATACAGGCACATGGCTGCCACTGCTGCACAGTATTTCCAGGCAGGTGAGGTGTAGCTGGTGCTGACGGAGGAGTCTTGCTTGACTCAAGGAGACCTATATTTGCTTTATTGGTTTAGTGGCCTTTAGTAACACTCTCTGGTATACCAGAGACCAACTGTATACTTTCAAGTGTGGTCTCAAATGCGTCTTTCCAGGCTTATATCAGGTCTATCACAGGCAGGCCTTTATCTCCTCTCTTCTTGCAGGTATCCAGTTTACAAGCAAGAAACCTTTACCTTTTGGGGGAGGGGCTTGGATCCTTAGCCAACATCTCCTTGTAGAAGAATCCACTGCTGATATCAGAGCTCTCCTGTATTAATATATTTTACTTAAGTGCATAGCTTAAGGAGACTTTAAGTATATACTTGGTCTGAAGAGAGGATAATCTTTTCACAGTTCCTATGTCTATTAGTCAATTAAAGAAGGCAGTTTACTGAAGTTTAAAGAGATTACCTTCATAACTAGTGGATCCAATTTACATTAGAGAACAACTCAAATCATCTCATTATTTCTCCTTGCTCTATGGGTGGGGGGGTAAAAAGTCTCTTGTATTAAAACCTTTGTGGCACTTAGAAGGTAAGTTACATTAAGACTCATTATAAATAGTTGTTACAAGTAGGATCCACCAAGGGGTTTGATGACTGTAGCAATCTGAGGCTTTTCTTCCTTTCAATGTTCAGATGGGCCAACCTTTCTGCTAACACTTCCTGGTACATCCTACACAATGCAAAGCTGTATCTTTTCTTTCTCAGCCATTAAGTTGGTGACATTTTGACCTGTTGGAACATACAAATCTTTTCCTGTAGTTAGTTTTAAGATTTGAATTGCAAGGTTTTTGACAAAAAGGTTTCATATCTATCTGTATCCCCATTTTTTATTTTAGGTTTTTGGTTTTTTTGACCCATGAGTCTCAAAAAAGCAGTTGTAGTACACATATCTATAGGCTGGAATCAAGGCCCAGATTTCATCAAATTCACCCTTGCTGTTTTGGGTGATGGTATTTAGTTAACTTGGGAAGCAAACTTAATTTTTTAAGTTAAATCATCCTACAGGTAAAAGAGAATGCTACAAGGTGATACTGTACAACAGAAAAATTATAGAGAACATTTGTATGTGCCAATCCCCAAATTATTGTTATACAGATTTTAAGTAAAACAGATGTGGACAACAACAATTTATATTTCCAATTAATTTAGGTGCATTACTGTTTTTATCAGAACCTTTAAACCAATGTTGTTTAATATACACATATATACTTTTGTTAAGTCCTAAAACACCATATAACTTGTAGACAGAGCCTGAGCAAAATTGGATACTTGTTGAACTCACATCAATTAAACATGTATTAATCCAGTATACACCTGTGTCCTTTTCCCGCCCCTCCAACCCTTCCCGATTCACCATTACAGTCAGTTTTCTGATGCAGTTTGTTGTTGTTCTTTTAATATGCATCCCTCTCCACAAGAAATATTTATAACTTGGTGATTGGTGTTAGCATCCGCAGATGAGGGATACCATTCATCGTTTCTTTTTCTGGGACTGTGTAACTTCACTTAATAGAATGTCTTTTAGCGCCATCCATTTACCTGCAAAGTTCATGATGTTGTCTTTCTTTACCGCTGCATATAACTCCACTGTGTACATGTACCACATTTTCTCTATCCACTCGTTAGTCGAGGGTCATTTGGGTTGGTTCCAGCTTTTTGCTATTGTGAACAGAGCTGCAATAAATATAGCTGTGCATGTATTTCTGCAGTAAGATGAGT
This sequence comes from Rhizomys pruinosus, assembly GCA_009823505.1. Taxonomy (NCBI): domain Eukaryota; kingdom Metazoa; phylum Chordata; class Mammalia; order Rodentia; family Spalacidae; genus Rhizomys; species Rhizomys pruinosus. Next base: position 2,228,314 of record VZQC01015743.1, read on the forward strand.
ATTGTGGGTATATGCCCAAGAATGGTATGACTGCATCAAATGGCAAGCACATTTTGAGTCTTCTAAGGGTTCTCCACACTGCTTTCCATAGTGGCTGTACAAGTTTACATTTCCACCAGCAACGGATGAGTGTTCCCCTTTTCCCACAACCTCTCCAGCACTTGATATCATTTGTTTTCTTGATCCTGGCCAGTCTTATTGAAGTGAGATGATATTTTAAAGTTTTCTTAATTTGCATTTCCCTAATTATTAGTGATGTTGAACAGTTTTTAAGATGTTTCTCAGGCATCCTTAACTCCATCTTTTGAGTGATTCATTTGTTTTCATTCTTCTTTGTTTTTTGAGTAGATTGTATACTCTGGAAATTAATGCTTTGTCAGATGTATCTGCAGTGATTGTTTCCTCCCACCCTGTGGGTTTTCTCTTCACTTCTTTTAATGTTTCTTTTGATGTACAGAAGTTTTTGAGTTTAATGAGGTCCCATTTGTCAATTGTCGATCTTATTTCTTGTACAGCTGCTGTATGATTTAAGAAGACTTTTCCTACGCCTATGTCTTGTAATCTACTGCCAAGTTTCTCTTCTATCACCTCCAGAGTTGTGGGTTTCACGTAGAGGTCTTTGATCCATGTGGAATTGACTTTTGTACAGGGCGAGACATAGGGGTTTAATTTCATTCTTCTACATGTGGTGATCCAGATTTGCCAACACCACTTACTGAAGATGCTGTCTTTCCTCCAAATGTCTTCTTGGCCCCCTTGTCAAATATGAGGTGGCTGAAATTGTATGTGCTCAGGTTTGGATCTTCGATTTTATTCCATTGGTCAACTGGTCTGTTTCTGTGCCAGTACCAGGCGTTTTTATGACTATAGCCCTGTAGTATAGTTTGATGTCTGGTAGAGCATCCCCCCCCACCCCCGGATTGCTGTTTTCACTCAGGGTTGCTTTGGCTATTTGGGGTCTTTTGTTTTTCCAAATGAAATTGAGGATTTTTTCCCCAAGACTGAAGAAGCTCTTGGGGATTTTGATTAGGATTGCATTAAATCTGTACATGAGTTTGGGTAGGATGGACATTTTTACTATATTTATTGTCCCAATCCATGAGCATGGGGTTTTTCCATCTTCTGATGTCTTCTTCAATTTCCTTCTTCATAGGTTTAAAATTTTTGTTGTAGAGATCCTTGGTGTCTTTGGTTAGGTTTGTTCCTAGGTATTTTATTGTTTTTGAGGCTATTGTGAGTGGGAAGGTCTCCTTGTATTCCTTCTTCTGTTGCTTGCTGTTGGTGTAAAGAAAGGCTATTGACTTTTTCTAGATGTATTTTGTATCCTGCCACTTTACTGAAGCTCTTAATCATTTCTAGGAGTTTTCTGGTGGAGTTCTTAGCATCCCTTAGGTAGACAATCATATCATCAGCAAAAAGGGATAGCTTGACTTCCTCTTTTCCAATTAGAACTCCTTTAATTTCCTTTTCTTGCCTTATTGCCCTAGCTAGGGTTTCTAGCACTATATTGAAGAGGAGTGGTGACAGGGGGCAGCCTTGCCGAGTTCCTACCTTTAAGGGGAATGCTTCTGTCATTTCCCCATTTAGGATGATATTGGCTGTGGGTTTTCTGTATATGGCTTTGATTACATTGAGGAATGATCCCTCCAGACCAATTCCCTCCAGGACTTTAAACATGAAAGGGTGCTGGATTTTGTCAAAGGCTTTCTCCGCATCAATTGAGATGATGGTGTGGTTTTTGTCCTTCAGTCCATTGATATGTTTGATGATGTTTATTGATTTTCGTATGTTGAACCATCCCTGCATGTCTGGTATGAATCCAACTTGGTCATGGTGGATGATTTTCTTGATGTGAGTCTGTATGCGATTTGCCAGAATCCTGTTTAGAATTTTGGCATCTGTGTTCATTAGGGAGATGGGTCTATAGTTCTCCTTTTTGGTTGTATCTTTCCCTGGTTTTGGTAGTAGCGTAATGCTGGCTTCATAGAAGGAATTTGGGAGAAGTCCCTCCATTTGTATCCTTCTAAACAATTTAAGTAGTAATGGTTGTAAGTCTTTACGAAATATTTTATAGAATTCTGCCGTGAATCCATCCGGGCCTGGGCATTTTTTGGTTGGGAGGCTACTTATTACATCTTCGATTTCTTCCTGTACTATTGGTCTGTTTAGGCTGTCGATCTCTTCTTGGTTGAGCTTTGGTGATTCCCAGGATTTCAGATATTCATCCATTTCTTCTAGGTTTTCAAACTTAGTAGAATATAAGTTTTTGAAGTAGTCCCGTATGATTGTCTGGATCTTTTCATTGTCTGTTGTGATATTTCCCCTTTCATCACAGATTCTATTGATTTGGAGTTGTTCCCTCTTTCTTTTGGTTAACTGGGCTAGAGGTCTGTCTATCTTGTTTATTCTCTCAAAGAACCAACTTTTGGATTCATTGATTTTTTGTATGGTTTTCTTTGTTTCTATTTCATTGATCTCTGCTCTGATTTTTGTTATTTCTTCTTGTCTGCTCCGTTTAGGGTTCATTTGTTGTTGTCTCTCAAGTATTTTTAGCTGCAGTGTTAGATCGTTCACTTGTGCTCTTTCTGTTTTTTTAATGTGGGCACTTAGAGCTATAAACTTCCCTCTTAGGATTGCTTTAAGAGTGTCCCATAGATTTTGCTGTGTTGTTTTATCATTGTCATTCAGTTCCAGGAATGTTTTTATTTCTTTTTTTATTTCTTCCTTGACCCACTCATTATTCAGGAGAGTGTTGTTTAGTCTCCATGTGTTCCTGTAGGTTGTAGGGTTTATTCTGGTGTTGATATTGAGTTTTATTGCACTGTGGTCTGATAGAATGCATGAGATTATTTCAACCTTTTTATATTTGTTGAGTTTTTCCCTGTGTCCCAGTATATGGTCTATTTTGGAGAATGTTCCATGAGGTGCTGAGTAGAAAGTGTATTCTCTGGTGTTTGGGTGAAATATTCGGTAGATGTCTGTGAGGTCCATTTGGTGTATTGTGTCATTTAGTTCAGATGTCTCTCTGTTTATCCTTTGTCCTGTTGATCTGTCTAGAGGACTTAATGGGGTATTGAAGTCCCCTAGTATTAGTGTGCTGGGGTTAATCTGTGCCTTGAGATCCTGAAGAATTGTCTTTATAAAGTTTGGTGCACTGATGTTTGGTGCATATATATTTATGATTGTGAAATCTTCATCGTCAATTGTTCCTTTAATAAGGATGTAATGGCCCTCTTTGTCTCTTTTGATTTCTTTTGCTTTGAAGTCTATTTTGTCTGATATTAGAATAGCCACACCCGCTTTCTTTTTGGTACCATTTGCTTGGAATACTTTCTTCCATCCCTTCACCTTAAGTTGGTGCCTATCCTTGAAATTGAGATGGGTTTCTTGTAGACAGCATATAGATGGGTTTTGTTTCCTAATCCATTCTCCCAGTCTATGCCTTTTGATTGGGGAGTTTAGCCCATTAATATTTAAGGTTACAATTGAAAGATGGATGTTGCTTCCTTTCACTTTATTATCCATTTGGACTTCTAGCCTTTGATTTTGCTCCTATGGTTATGTTTTTGTTAGTTTCTTTTCCTAGGTGTTTGAGGATTGTTGCTCCTCTCTTCTGCCCTTTGAATTGCTTCAAGTATTTTATGAAGAGTTGGTTTTCCAGACATGTATTCCATCATCTTGTTTATGTCATGGAAGATTTTTCTCTCTCCTTCAAGTATAGTCGACATTTTTGCTGGGTAAAGTATTCTGGGTTGGCATCCATAGTCCCTTAACACTGGGAATGCTTTGCTCCATGTTCTTCTTGCTTTCATGGTTTGAGGCGAGAAGTCAGTTGTAATTCTGATGGGTTTCCCTTTGTATGTGACTTGTTTTTCTTTTGTGGCCCTCAGAATTTTGTCTTTGTTTTGGGCATCTAGCATTTTAACTATGATATGGCGTGGGGTGTTTCTTTTCTGATCTTGTCTATTTGGGGTCCTATGTGCTTCTTGTATTTGTATGGGCTTGTCTATTTTTAGTTTGGGGAAATTTTCATCTATTATTCTGTTGAAGATCTGATCAATACTATTCTCTTGAGATTCTTCTCCTTCCTCTATTCCTATGATGCGGAGGTTTGATCTTTTCATAGTGTCCCATATTTCCTGGTTGTTCCACTTTTGTGTATTTTTAAATTTTTCATAATCTTTCTTTGAGCTTTTTAGTTGCTCTGTCTTATCTTCCAGATCTGATAATCTTTGTTCTGCTTCCTCTATTCTACTTCTGAGGCTTTTTCCTTTCCTTTCTTCTTGATTGGATGAGTGTTCTAATTCCTTTTCCGTTTCTTCCTATTTTCTTTAGTATTTCCATTTCCTTTTTGAGCTTCACAATCTCTTCTTGGTGTTCCTTACTTCACTGGTTGGCTTCCTTTTTCAGTGTTTCTACTTCCTTTTGGAGTTTGTTTTTTTCTCCCTCTAGTTCTTTCTGGAGTTTGTCAATCTGTTCCTTTAGTTCTTTCCAATATTCGTCATTGTATCCCTCTAGGTCCTTTTTGAGTTTTTCATTATCTCTCTTTAGTTCTCTGAATTCTTTATTTTCTTTAATTTCTCTGCATAGGTCTGCAATTACTCATCTAAGATTTGTTCCTTGGGTCATCTCCAAGGGGATCCCATTTCAGCTATCTCCTACAGGTTTGGTAGAGTCTGGTGCAGGATTATTCTGTGCCTTTCCCATGTTGTCCCTTTGTCGTGTCCCTGGCATGTGGGTTTCCCTTTTGTGGCTCAAATCACAAATGTCTTTTCACTATGTTAGTGGATGGTTTTGCTTGCCTCCTTCCGATGCTTTTATTTTCTTTCCTCCTCCTTGTTTATGGAGTATTGAGTTGTCTAGGTTTCAAGCTTTCAATTTTGTTTATATATTGGATATTGGAAGCCTAAGTCACTCCTCTTCCTGTTCCGAAGGTTCTCCAAAAAATGTCTACTTAATACTCTCTCACCAATTCCCATTTGGCAAGGGGGGGGGCGAGGCATGCCTGACCTCCCTGAGTGACACCCAGGTGCCTGTGCCTCAGGAGCCAGCCCTCACAAAACCACAGAGACACCAAACCCAAACCTGACCTGCTGGTCAGAGGCTGCAAAGGCGAAGGGTGGTCCCACTCAGACAGCCACCCCCTACAAGAGGGCTCAGAGTTGCAACCCTCTTCCAGCAGCCCAGGAGACAGTCTACCCCAAAATCTACCTGCCTGAGTGACTTCCGGATGCCTGTGCCTCAGGAGCCAGCCCGCCTTTTTTGGTCTTCTTCAGAGAAGGTCTCCCTGAGGCTCCAGCTGGTCTGGAACTTACTATGTAGACCAGGCTAGCCTCAGTCTCACAGAGATCCATGTGCCTCTGCCTCCTGAGTTATTGGGTTAAAGGCTTGTGCCACCATGCCCTGCTACATACAACTTTCTTAAGTGTTCTAACATTCAAAAGTTGGAGAAAAGATTGGTATCTCATGTGATTAGGCAGTTGAGACATCTGAGATTCTCATTAGAGATGGCAGTGTGTTCTACCACCCAAGCAATCACATTCTTCCATTCTAATTATGAAAGTAAAGAAACTTCTAAGTAACTCAAATCTGGTGGTGTAATTTTTAGAAAGAGAACAAAATGGCTACTTGTTCATTGTGCTTTTTATGAAGTCTCAGATTATTTATATTAGACATTAATTATCAAACATTTGCACTATTTAATATTAGTTGAGTGCTCACTATGACAAGGTTTGTGAATGGTAGACAGGTTAAAGCAAGTAGGTTTTGAACTCAGAGGGTGCGGGCCACTGTTGCCCGAGTGGCGACGGAGACGGACTTACAGGCTAAGCAAGCAACTCAACCAACACCCCCCCACTCCGCCAACTGAAACTCTAAAAAGAGGCTGGCAGCAGAGGGAATACAGTGCTCAGAAGATGTCATTTGGATTGTTACCCACCCAATTCTTTTTTTATAGTTTTATTTTATTTTTTTATTAATTTTATTTATTTCTGTGTGTGTATGAATGTACTGTCTGCATGCAAGTTTGTGCACCCATGTCGAGGGAACAGAAAGGGAAGAGTGAACTATGCCTTCCAATATATAACCAAAATTGAAAGCCTGAAACCTAAACAAGCCAACACTCCATACACAAGAAGAATACAAGGTGAAGAGGCATTCAAAATTCGCATCAGAACACAGGCAAAAGGCAAACCACATGCCAAGAGCACAATGAAAGAACAATATGGGAAAAGTGTAGAGTAGAATAACTCCACACTAAACTCTATGGAGCCTGTGGAGGTCTCCTACAATGGGATCTCCCTAGAGGTAACCCTGGACACAGATCATAGAATAACAATCTCAGATATATTCAAAGAAATCATAGATCTAAGGGGAAAGAATGAAAAACTCAGAAAGGACCTAGAGGGAGACAAGGACAAACTTTGGAATGAACTAAAAGGAGAAAATGACAGACTTTCCTCTTTATAGACTGGACACTGGCTAAAGTCCCATTGGTGGCTCTCCACACCTCCCTGAACAGGAAGACTGGTGACCCACATTTTGCAGGACATTTCAAGAGATGCCCCCATGCATAGTCCCCTAAGACTTGGTTGACCTCTGATGTCAAGGAACAAATACAAGAAGCACATAGAACACTTAGGTGTGTGTTGCTTCCTTTCACCTTATTATCCATTTGCATTTTTTGCTAGGTTTCTACTTCTGCATTTCTGCTTTTATTAATTTCTCTTTCAAGGTGCCTGGGGGTAGTTGCTCCTCTCCTCTGTCCTTTGAATTGCTTCAAGTATTTTCTGAAGGGTTGGTTTTCCAGACATGTATTCACTCACTCATCTTGTTTATGTCATGAAAGATTTTTCTCTTTCCTTAAACTAGAACACCAAATAGACTACACCAGAAAAGAACCTCCCCTCGCCATATCATAGTTCAAACAAAGACACCCAAAACAAAAACAAAATTCTGAAAGCCACAAGAGAAAAACAAGTTACATATAAAGTGAAACCTATCAGAATTACAGCTGACAATTCAATGCAAAGTATGAAAGCAAGAGGAACATGGAGCAAAGCATCACCAGTGATAAACTACTATAAATGCCAACCCAGATTACTATACCCACATTTCCTGGTTGTTCCACTCTTGTGTATTTTTAAATTCTTCATAGTCTTTACTTGAGCTTTTTAGTTGTTCTGTGTTATCTTCTAGGTCCAATATTCTTTTTTCTGCTTCTTCCATTCTGCTTCTGAGGCTTTTTTCCATTCTTTTCTTTTGATTAGATGACTGTGTTCAATTTCATTTTTCACTTCCTTTTGGAGCTTCTTAATCTTTTCTTGTAGCTCCTTGTTTTGCTCATTGATTTCCTTTTTCATTTCAGCCTGGGATCTTTTCAGTGTTTCCACTTCCATCTGGAGTTTCTCATTTTTTTTCCTCTTTCTCTTTCAGAAAAGGAAGCTTGGTCTAACAAGACCTGATTTTTTTTTTTCTTCGAGTGGATGGAACTGGTAAATAAAAAGCTGAAGGGAACAAGGTGCTCTCACCATCCTCCCCCGCAAAAAATCCCTGAGAGACCACCTGAGGACCAGATCCTCAACTGACCTTGAGAAAACAAAAACCTTGGTTAATCTAGGCTGTGTGACCTTAAGCATCCCAAAGGAAAGTACAACCAGAAATAAATAATCAGTAAGACTAGAGAAACTGTACTGCAGACATAAAACTTGAGATCTTAGTAAAAAGACAAAAAGAAAAAAAGAGAGAGTACTGTGGTTTGGCCTGTCTTCAATTCTTACTGGCAAGCACATCTGCTCTGAGGTTGCCACCACTTTTGGCACCCCTCAAAGACATGAGACACAGATTTTTAACCTTCCAATATGGAATAAGGACTCATGTCTCTCCAAGAATCCTCCAAACCTTCAATGCCAGATGGAGACTACTGAGATACCCAGCCTGTGGACTAAACAGCTAAGGGGATTTCACCCTCCTCAGAATATAGATTACCATTTTTGGACTGCCTGGGCTGTATCATGGAGGCCAGGACAGGGGTATCAAGATAGGATGTGTGCTTACTGGACTTCATTTGGGGGACCATGAGAGGGGAAAGACCCCAATGTGGAGCAAAAGTGCAGGATTGATGATTGTTTGGGATTGTCAAGGAGGAACCTTTGAGTTACCTCTGTTAAGGGAAACATACATCGTTTAGTGAAAAAAAAACACTACGAGTGTTAAGTTTACTGATGGTATATTTATATATAGTATATATGATATAGTATCTATATAATATATATTATATATTCTGTAGCAATACAAGTTGGAGAGAACAACACAGGAACTGAAGGAAAAAAATAACTCTGGAAGGACTTGGAAAAATATTCAGGACATGTAGGGCAGAGTGCAGGGACTCAGGTAGAGTGAGGGGCATTGAAAAGGAAGCAACTCTGGATTTGACTGAGCAATGCTGTATGACTTATGGAAAAAGTTTAATAACAATAAAAAAGAAAACATTGAAACCATCTAATATGATTGTCAACAATACAGAAATTTCTTTGTATAAAATGTAAACTAGTCATCTTTCTCTGAACTGGGACTGAATGAAGTTATTATTCCCTAAAGGTAAATGTGACCACTTCCAAAAGTACCCATAAGCTAGAATATTTCAAAGAAATTTATTTGCTATCTCAATAAAAATGTGAAGAAATTTTTTTAAAAAGCAAGTAAAATCCAACTCAGTATATTATGACTTTTCCTGCTAAAGCCATCCTTCAAGATAGTAGAGAACGGCCGGTGTGGTTGTGCACGCCTTGAGATCTTAGTAAAAAGACAAAAAGAAAAAAGAGAGAGAACTGTTGTTTGGCCTGTCTTCAATTCTTACTGACAAGTGCATTTACTCTGTGGCTGCCACTCTTCAAAGACATGAGACACAGCTTTTTAACACTCCAATATAGACTGAAGACTCATGTCTCTCCAGAATCCTCCAAATATTCAATAAATCATGGGTACTACTGAGATACCTAGATTGTGGACTAAGCACCTAAGGGGATTTCAGCCTCGTCAGAGTATAGACTGCCATTGTTAAACTACCCAGGCTGTATCATGGAGGCCAGGGCAGGGGATCAAACAGGATGTGTGCTTACTGGATTTCATTTGGAGGACCATGGGAGGGAAAAGACCCCAGTGTGGAGCACAAGGGCAGGATTGATGATTGTTTGGGCTTGCCAAGGAGGAACCTCCGAGCATTTCCTTAAGGGAAACATGACATCTTTTAGCAAAAAAAACCCCTCCAATTCATGTGATATGGGTACGTGTGTGTGTGTGTGTGTGTGTGTGTGTGTGTGTGTGTACCTGGAGAGGTTGTGGGAAAGGGGAACACGCATCCACTGCTGGTGGGAATGTAAACTTGTACAACCATATGGAAAGCAGGGTGGCAAACCCTTAAAAGTCTCAAAATGAGCCTACCACCTGACCCAGTCACCACTCCTGGGTATATACCTAAAAGACTCATCCTACCACAAAGATACAAGCACATCCATGTTTATTGCAGCTCTCTTCACAATAGCAAAGAGCTGGAATCAACCCAAATGCCCCTCAACAGATGAATAGATGACAAAAATGTGGTACATCTACACAATGGAGTACTATTCAGTGATAAAGAAAGATGACATCATGAACTTTGCAGGTAAATGGAAGCCATTATGCTAGTGAACTAACACAGTCCCAAAAACAAGCGTGAATGGTCTCCCTCATTTGTGGATGCTAACACCAAATCCCCAGATGAAAGGCAAGCTGATAACATTATTGTTATATTTCTGTTTATTTGAAAGCAACTATGTTGTTATAATGTAAAACTCTTAATGGGCTCTAGGATTGATCTACCACTAATTTTCAGACTCTATAATTACTGTATATGGGTGGAAGGTATGTATTCATATTTTAGAGTAATATACAATTAAAGGAAGAAAATGTGAATTCTTAAACATAAAAAAAAAAGAAAAGACTGAGAGAAAGATGCAGGATATTTATGGCACAATGCATGATCTGGTGTGGGATGTGGGAAGGGAAAGGGGAATATATGTAAATTTAACTGAAAAATTGTGTCTGAAATACATAAAATATCAATAAAATCATTATATTAAAAAAAGAAAGAAAAGAGGAGGCAATCAATCACTTTTCAGAAAAACAATCTTGGATAGTCTTGTCTGTTTTCTGTTTCAGTGATAAAATACTGATCAAAACCAACTTAGGGAGGACATAGTTTTATTTCAGTTTACAGGTTTACTGACCATCAATGAGGGAAGCCAGGGCAGGAACTCAATCAGAAACCTGGAGGCAGGACCACAGAGGAACATAGCTTACTGGCTTGCTTCTTCTGGCTTGCTCAGCTACTTTTCCCATAGATCCCAGTCCTACCTGCCCATGGATGGCACCATCCACAGAGGTCTGCATTTTCCTACATTAATTAACAATGAATACATGCCCACATGTTGGAGGAAATTCTGCACTTGTGGTTTCCTCTTCCCAGGTGACTGGGACGTTGAAAAAAATGAATCTTCGTTGAAGTGTTAACAAATCTTACATCCCTTCTACTCTATAACATTAAGCATTTTGATTGTGTATACAGTAGAGTTTTAATAAACATATGTGTTAGATGAAGATTATTGTTAGTAGATCATCCTTCTTTCAGAGATGCTTACATTTTTTACATTTTATCCTTAATGGTAAATGCCCAAAGTATTTTTCTTATGCTCTACCAAGCAGAATATCTCATATACCTAGACTCATCATAAATTTTCTGGGTAAAATTATTGCAATTTAGGCTGACTTTTCTAAATTCTGTATTAAAATTCATCTCAGTTAATGAGTAGATAAACTCGTTTATGCTAAGATACAAATAACTCAAGAGATCTCTGACACTGATCTAGCATCACATATGGGCCTTAGCCACTTACACTAGAGAAACATCTAAGAGTAAATGTTTTTGTCACTCTCAAGTTATTTCAGTTTGGCACTCTGTAGATGAAATGGACTTGCTCTATGTGATTTATTTATGAGCCCTGAGGAGAAGTTGCATGTTAGCCTTTAGTGGGTATGGAATGCAATGTGCTCACTCCGCACTCCCTCCTGAAGCCACATCCTTCTCAACACTCCATCCTCATGAAACTAAATGGTGGTTGACAATGAAATTCAAGCTTCTGATTCTTATTAAGGCTGACTATTGAAACTTGATTAGGCCTATAATTACACACTGCTTGAATCAAGAATGTCAAATAATGGGGCAAGACCTCTATAGCTAGGGAGTCATCTTACAACCCAGGTTGGTCTATGAACAGCTCACTCAGACTGCACTCAGTCAGAAATGGTTCCTAGTTTAACCTGTTAAGAATTGCTAGGAAGATATTTCTGAGCATCTCAAACTGAATTCTCTACTTCTGTACCTATTCCTGGGAACTTAAGGGAGAGAGTAAGAGAATGGGAATGAGAGTTAGAAGACAGATAGAGCATTAATGATCTATAGCTTTGTAGCTAAAAGAAAAATTATTGAATTTTATCAAAATAAGTTGTGTATAAATACAAAACCTAATCATTTGACTTTAAAAATGAGTTAAATTTTTGGTATTGCTTTTTTTGGTACTGAAAAATCGAAGCAAGTTAGACTGTTATCCTTTCTTTCAAAAGGAAGTTAAATTTCAGTATACTACATGTATGGTATAGGACTCATTTAAACATACAAGAAACAAACATGTCACTCTAAGTATCTTATATAGACATCAAATAAGAAAACATTTGTGGAAGTATAAATATTGTTTTACACAATTTGATATACAATATGTAAAGAAAATCTCTACTGTGATTCTCCATTTTAGAATTTCTCAGCAGTTATTAGTTACACCTACATAGTTCTAGCAGTAGATTTGCTGCTATAAATTTATAGCAGGTGTAACTGGTGACATCATATTGTGTGCCAGTAGACAGCTTGAAACTTGCTTATATACACAAACAACAGATACAAATCATGCATATTAATATAAACACTTATAAAGCCAGTAGGTATAGGGAAAAAATATAATGACCTTGACATTTGTAAAATTAAAAAAAAATTGTCTTATCCTGTGAATTCTCTGACCCATGAGTACTTCAAAATTCGTTTCCTCACCTACTCTACTTTGCCGTCTCATTGGCCATATAAACTTAGAGTCTCTGCTAGTAGCTGTACTCAACTCAATTTCATTTACAACGTGCTTTTCCTTCAGCTGAATATTCAACTTCGGTCTCCACCATCCTGCTTTCCTAGAATAATTAAGTATCCCAAGTGTAGAAGTTCGTAAAAGGTAAGTTATGCCCAAGAACTGATTTATTTTCTTTTTGGTTCTATGAAAAAATGTATTTTGGACTTGATAAATAATCTGACTTTTCTGTCTTAGTTTGTTTTGAAGTGGGATAATTATATTGTATGTCTAAGATCAATAATAGAAATTATGACTATATGTTACTATGGCCATCATTATGATGGCTCCAAGATCATAAAGTATTCAAAAGTAAATAAATTATAAGCATATTAGTAGATGTAGAACAAATATCAGTTGCAAAAAAGTTATCAGTTTGTACATGATCTAAAAGTCAACAGAAGAAGGCAAGGGCTTCTAAAGGCTTCTAAAGGCTTCTAAAGGCAAGGGCATCTCTGAGTTTCCATGGAGCATTATGAAACAGCAGAGCTTTCAACCATGTCACTTTCCAGGTATGCCAGTTATCAGCTGGACTCACTGATATGTTAACATCATACCATCTGCATTTTTTTAGATTTTAATCCTCAAAGCATCTACAAGTAAAATGATTGTTTCTGACATTATTTGACTTTCTTGATTCAGGCAGGGTATAATTATACCCCTGATCAAGTTACTGTGGACAACTTAAATCCAAAGGCAGACACCACATATGGAAGCTTTATGGTTAATCACAAACAGATACAACTGAGTTTTTCTTACACGTGTTTTATTGTTAAGGTGATTTCTATTTTTCACAATAAGGAAAATAAAAAGGCTAAACAAACATTTGGTTGTAAATTAGACAGTGAATTAGAAACAGAGGATAAATTTCCAAACACATCTCTCAAATTTGCAAAATAGTTATATGAATGCATTTAAGTTGAAATATTTTATAATGCATATACTTATCTGCTACTTAAAACCCAACTTAATTACTCTGACAAGGACCATAAGGACTTAAAATGTCCATTCAACTCAGCTTAAAAATACCCTTAGAAACAATAGAAAAAATGTAACCTGTTGTCTTATGTAAACATAACTTGCATGCAACTCCTTTTCATCCTTTTTACATTGGAGGTACTATAAGTAAAAAGAATATTCATCTCATAATCTACCTTCAAAGAAATAAAGTATAAATTATTGAACCTTTTGTTTGTTTATATTTCCAATTATCATAAACTTCTTCTGAGAGTACTAGTCTTTTTTAATTACTAAAATACAAGGCAATTTCTAAATGCAAAGTAAATATCATATTAAGAATCAAAGAGAACAAATACAAATATTATGAATCTTAAGAAAACTTAAGTAAGAAAGGATCACAAGCATCTTTCTTTAGCTGAAAGTGAAAAATTATCCATCTTTTAGGTGTTTGGGAGGTCAGTATTTTTAATTTTGTAATTCTCAATATATAAGTTACTCTAGCGACCTCTAAAATTTTGTGAACAACATGAAATTAAGTATAAATGCTGTAATATATAAACCACTTAAATGGGTTGTATATAAAGATAAATGTACAGAAGAGAAATTGTCAAAAGTTGGTAAAGAATCAAAATGGATTTATTTTTTTGGTCTTTTTGAGACAAGGTCTCCCTGTAGCCCCAGTTGTCCTGTAGACCAGGCTGGCCTCGAACTCACAAAGATCCACTTGCCTCTGCCTCCCAAGTTCTAGGATTAAAGGTGTGTACCACCATGCCCTGAACAAAATGGATTAAAAAATAAAAGAAAACTTGAAGTATTGGAATATATTTTCCAAAGACTAATGTAATAAATTAATAAAAGATAAAACAATAGGAAATTTGTCATTTGAGGTCCAAAGAACAAAGAGGAAAACATTATACTTCTTTAAAAGTTCATGATTTGCTGAGAGGTTTTTGTCTCAAAATACTTTCTTAATTAAAAATTTCCATAGTATTTTTAATCTTTTTTTAAATTTTATTTATTTTTGTATGTGTATGAATGTACTGTCTGTATGTAGGTTTGGGCACCCTTGTCGTGCAATGCTGTGGAGGTCAGAAGAGGGTCTCAGATTCCCCTGGAATTGGAGTTCTTCTGGAATTGGAGTTACAGATTGTTCTTAGCAGCCATGTGGGTGCTGGGGATCGAACCCAGGTCCTCTGCAAGAGCAGTCAGTGCTCTTAACTGCTAGGCTATCTCTCCAGCCCCCCCCAAATTTCCATAGTTTTACAGTTAAAACAATTCCACTGTCATCCATATCCTTATATGTTAAATTGTGTCTCCCAAACTTACATCAATGTCTTCATCAAAAATACCTATGAATATGACCTTATTTGTAAAAACTAAAAAAAAAAATTCTTAGATAACAAATTTAAAAGAGACAGAAGGCTAGTCCTCAAGACAAGGTGATGTTTGTCCTCAAACAGAAGAGGGACATGCCAGAGCAAGACAGAGACAGTGGGGGAAGAGCCAGGAGTGACAGCCACCACCAGAAAAGGCAGAGGTTGCTCCTAGAATCTCAGGCTTTATCTCAAATTTCCAGTCTCCTGAACTTAAGAGAATGAATGTCTGCTCTTCTAACCACCCAGTTTGTGATAGTCTTCTATGGAAGCTGTAAGAGACAACTAAGGATAGTTTTAGCCAGCATTCTTTATGTTATGTTTATTGTAAAAGAAATAAAAGAATGCTGAATTACCTGGATATGACCACATGCTACTTGTCACCCAGCATTTATAGATAGCAGCTTTGCAGTTCAATGACTGATGACTGAATCCCTTAAGTTTAGAAAGAGGTGAGGGAATGCTAAATATATAAAGCCACCTTCAGTTTGACAGGTAACATCTTAATTTCATGTTTTGGAAGTATGTTTTCTTCTTAAAAGGCTCATGAAAAAAAGAATTCACATAGACAAAGTTCACTAGAAAACCATTTAGAAATGGCTAGTCTCTGGTGAAAGAAGCTATTAGTTAGAACACTGGTGTTCTCTTTTTCTGATTCTTGACCCATTCTCATTTAAAATAAAGAGGAAAACTACACTTTTGATCTAGTAAGCATGATATTTTTAATGATGCTTTCAAGGAAATTGTTTTTCAATTTGAGGTAAGTGATTTTTAATACATGTTTATTTATCATGAAATAATGAAGGAGCCATAATCAACAGGAAAAGTGGTTTTTCTTATTTTAGTTGTACATTGGTTTGCTTAAGTGGTGTCAGAGTCACAGAGGAAAAGTGCTCAGAAGCACCAGGATCATTTTTTCTACCCTTTCTGTGATTTCTATAGAAAAATATAAAGAAATTGATCTTTTTCATATAACTGACACATTTGTCATCTCCTTGAAAAAACAAAACAGGAGGTTGATCCATGAAACAGTTATTAAATGAAAGACTGAGCCTCTGGTTGTGTGGCATAATGGCTTTCAACAGTAATGGTTTCCAAGACACTTAACATAACTGATTAGATGAAAATATAAGTAGCATTTTGCAAAGATACTTTTTATACATCCAATGACAACAATTCCTGAAATATATATTTTGGCACTCTAGAAATTTTAGGGATTTTTGTTTCTAGTCACAGTAGGGCTTAGCTTGCAAAAGGTCATGGTGATAGTTGTTCTTTCTTAGAATCCAATAAAATCGTCTGCATTATATCAGAAGAGAAAAAAAAAAGGAAAGCAAGCCCATTCAAAAATATCAGTGAAGACTAAGAATGAAAGAATGATCAAATCAGAAAATCAGAGCTGCATTCCTGTGAGGTTAATGTTATGTAGCAGTTAGCGCTATGAGAGCATCAGTATTAGAAACCAGGAGATTCTTGGAATAGTGAAGAGTTGTCAACTTAGACACGTGTGAAAACAGTAAGAAAGAAGGCAAATCCATCCATCCAAGTAATCAGCCCTAAGAAGAGAATTCATTTTGAAGGGTAGGGCATTAAGCACTCTACTGGATGGCTTTACCACCACTAAAAACAAAAAGATAAAATAAATTGAAAAAAAGAAGACAAGAAGTTGGGAAGGGTTTGTGTGGGAGGGGGACCAGGAGGAGTTGTAGGAAGGGAGGGGATGGTAGATATGATCAAAATATATTGTAAATGTATGTGAAAATACCAAGGAAGAAATATAAATTTTTACAAACAGAACCCATTTTGTTTACCATCTATGATTTGTCTTTAATTCCAACTTTAGATGTACCAGATACCTTGGTGAATATCACAAAATGCACAGCTGAATTCTACGAGTGGATGTTACCTAAATAGTGAACTGAAGTGGCAATTACATTTCATTTCAAAACATTTCAATTATGCTTCCTTCAATAAAGAAATAATATTCTCTATCTTTCTTTTTCTTCTAGGATATACTCTTCGATTTTCTTTGTAGAAGTAGAGTGTGTTCTTACTATGTTAGTTTATGTGTTAATTGTTGCCCTCTCTAAGATGATTTGAAGTGGAATAGACACAAACTGTTTAAGAGCTAAATCTGCTCAGATTTATTGTATATTTGATTGACTGGGGAAATGACTTTCAGTTGACATCTGAGCCAACAAGTTAGCTGAAATAAAATTTTGCTTAATACCTTTGCATCAATAATCTAGGCACAGCCTCATTGATTGAGAAAGTCTGATCAATAGAGTATTACTGGCTGCCTCACTGTAACTTTGCCAGACTTTTTTTTGTTAATTCTGCTGATGACCTTTTTACCAGTGCTTTTCAGGTTCACCTTTTTTTCCACTTTGAAATTCAATTTGCTCCATTTGCTGTTATTTAAAGAATTTACACATCCAATTGATTTTATCCACCTACTGTAGTTAGTACATGGGATACAAAGATTGCACCTGACTGGCGTGAAGCTTTATAACTACCAGTGTAGTCATACATATAACAAGTATATCAAAGATATACTTTGGGAAAGTACAGATCAATTACAGAGCATAAATAATAAAATGAAATATACTTTTTATAAGAATGGTCCACATGGCAAAAAATTCACAAGTATTATAGAACTATTTTCTTGTACTAAAGGAAAAAAAATGTAAGAAAATGTGGCACTTTTTTCTAGATTTGCAGCATAATAAAGGAACAGAGAGTAAAAATGGAAAACACTGAAAAGGGTTATGGAAGAAGTCAAAGCTTGACGAGCATTGAAGTAGTTGTCATGTATCTCAAACAGCCAGAAGGTACCAGGCCACTGGATGAGAAACAAAGGACTTTGTAACTTGGAGCAATAACAGTAATCAGAGTATGAGCATTTTGCTATATTTTCAAGTTCTAATTCTGCACAAACAGGGTGAAGAGAGCAAGGTAACATCTGGACATTCCTTGTGCTGTTCTACAGAAGAGCAACCTTGGATCCAGGGATTCTAGTCTTTGGCAGGAAACAATAAGCACAGCTACCTGTTAACTTCAGAAGGAGACATTATCTCAAGATTATTATTGCTCTATCCTCAATCATTTAATGATACCCCCAAATTTATTAATATCCACTTGCAAAAATCTGCAGAAACAAGAGGAGAATTGTTCCCCAGTAATTATCTACTGTGAATATCTTATTTCTTAATTATTGAAATCAGTCTAGGCTGGAATTTGAGGAGCCATGGTTTCCTTGCTAAATCTTCAGTTCCTGTTTTTTGCCTTCACTTCGCTAATGAGTTTCTCTTCTGCTCTGATTCACACCCTCTTCTCACAGATTAGGCTGGGCCATGTTACCACCTGATCCTACTATACCTCTGAAAACCTGAACTGCAATGTCATCCAGCCCCTGCACAGAACGTCCTCCCATTGGCCTCTTCTCCCTGAGTGACTGCTCCTCTTTTGCACTATCTGCATTCCCTCAGCTTTGGAGTACTTCATCCCTTACATCAGCAACTATTTTCCTTCATAACATGATTTTCTTCCTTGATATTTTCTCAGAAAGACCTCAGATTTGAATAACATGACTACAACTTTTTTATCATGAGACTTGATCAGGCCATTTTTATATAGAAAATTGCACAAATGTGCTTCTGGTTTCAGCATAGTCTCTTGGTCTCCTGTCTCAACCTGACTTTCAAAACAGCATGGTTTCAGCTCCATCAGTCTTCTCACCTGATTCCTTTTGATTCATGTTGTCGACAAATGGCATAACTTTCAAGAAAAGAACAAAATAGTATCAAGCACGTACAAATCCTTTCAACATCTGAATACTAAACACAAAGACTTGTGTGATTCCAACCACCTTGTCCTTTTCCTCTAATCATAAAAATGTCTTCCCTACACCTAAGGTTAACTGTGTTATCCATATTTTGGAATAGTGTCTGAGCCTGCCTCTTCTCAGCATATCCATTTCCCTTTCTTCTGAACTAACATAACCACTGAATTATGGTAGACATGTGTTCCCCCAGAACCGAGCTACAATATTTACTTATATATAAATCTGGACATAGAGTGGCCAAGCAACAGCTAGTATCTTCTGAGAAGTACCTGGACAGCCAGTTCCATTCATGTTGCTATGTGCATGTAGTCTCCGGAGCTGTAACATCCAATAAAAATTTAACCCGAATTGTAAACCCAAGCTACAGAAGGAGTTTGAAATTTTCTGCTTGATACTCACATTGGAAAAGTTAAATAAAACAGGTTAAATCACTTTTAACAATAAATTTCATTCAATCTTAGTATATCCAAATTATCATACTTAGAATAAAAGTTAGGGATATGTTTGTTTTTCATTATACATAGTGGTTAGATTAAATCACTCTCCAAGATGGATTTGCCATATTTCAGATGCTCTAATTTGCTTCTCTCTAGTGCTACCATATTGGTTAGTACTGAGCTTATCTTCCACTTTGAGGATTTTAATAAGCAAAAGGAAGTCATGATGTAGAAGAAAATTGTTGTTGTTGTTGTTGTTGTTTTTCCCAGATTATCAGTACTCTAGCACCATACTCCTTATTTGGACTGCACTTAATAAAAACATGAATTTTCGTCTTATTTACACTTAAGTTATCCTAGGTTCTCTTGCATTGGAGGCTCAGCCTCATCCTCTGCAACCTCATCAGACAGGTATACCTTCTATATGCTATCCATTTTATTGCTACTATTAATTTGATCTGTTATAGTGAAATGATGATCACCTAACCCAAGGAAGACAACACAGCATAGCAGTAAAGAGCACAGACCCAGCCTACTGTTAGTTTCATTGCAACTCTGCAGTTTTTTAGGTGGTGATACTGATCAGCAGGTGACTTTGACCTCCAGATCTCATTTGAATCATCTGTAACATGTGGACAATAATATTATCTATTTTACCTCATATTCATCTCTATTGGGATAATAATTACCATTTCCAATTTTGAACCAACTCATCTTTTATTTTCTTATTTTCTCTGGCTATGTTTTCTCAGTCAATTCTTTGAATACTCCTTCTCAAAATACGTCAAGTGCATACACTATTTTCATATAACTACATTGATAGTTCCACTCAAATTTTCCACAGAAACAGCATTATCTTAACTTCCAAACTATTCTTCCTCTGGAAATTCTTGTAGCTGTGAAGCACCAACACCTTTCCAGACCAGGAATGTGGAATGTGCGTATGAATCAGTGAGTTGCCAATCTTTCTAACTCTGCCTCAGAAATAAGTCTTTGTACTCATCTTTCTGCAGCCACACTGCCGTCACCTGTTCAAATCTCCAATAAATTCTATTTGAACTAATTGATTTTCTGCTTTATCCTCAGTCTCCAATCTCCAGTTTCCTCTGATCCATGTCCTGTGCTAGATTTTGCAATCAAGATTGTTTGCTCCTTGCAAAGGCAGGTGGATCTCTGTGAGTTCAAGGACATCCTGGAGGGAGACCCTGTCTCAAAAAGACCAAAAAA
>VZQC01015743.1:2248856-2309118 GCA_009823505.1 Rhizomys pruinosus
AAAAAAAAAAAAAAAAAAAAAAAAACCCACTTCATTTTACCTGGAGAAAAGGCTCAGTGGAAGAGTATTTGCTTAGTATACACAGGCCTAAAGCAAATGTTTTTTTATGTTCTATTATGGGAGTAACCACACACTTCTTTTTTCTTTTTTTATGCTTTTATTGATGTTTTGTGTATTTCAGACATCATTTTTCAATTCAGTTTAGTCATATTGGAGTACTCAGCCCTGAATGGGACATCTATACTGTATCACACAACTCTACATAACCAACCCTCCACCCCCACTCCAGGGATTTTCCCAGAAAAGAGGGTGGAAAGATTTTTCAGAGCCTATGAATGACTACAATAAAATAGTTCTTTCCAAACCTTGAAATCTGCTCAAGCTACCAGGCCTCACACCAGTGAGGAAAACTGACTCTCCCCCTCCCAGCACCCATCAATTGCCAACAGATCCTCAGCTAGGGCCGGGGTTTCCTGTCCACCTCCGCCATTCATGTTGGGCCACTGTCTGGCTTGGGTTTACTCGAATCTTGCATTCGCTGTCATAAATGCTGTGGAGTTCGTGTCTGCAACTGCCTTGTGGTGTCCAGACAGCAGTTTCCTCATTCACCCCCACCTCTGGCTCTTAGGATCTTTCTGCCCCCTATTCTATAATGATCCGGAGCCTTGAAGGCAGGAAGACCCACATTCAGGAACACTTGCGGGGCAGAGATTGGAACTGATAGGCCTTTAAAGCAGAAATTAAAAATAAAGAAAAGAAGGAGATAGAAAGATGGCTCTGCAGTCAAGAGCCATGGCTGCTGCAGAGGACTGGGAGGGGGCATTTCAAGCCCTCTTCTAATTTCCATGGGCATTGTAAGACACAGGAATACTTACACATATGAATGCAATACGCTCATAAACATTAAATGTTGAGAAAGTAATTTTTAAAAAAATAAAAAGGAAGATATCAGGGCATGTACACCTTTGATCCCAAACCTCAGTAGGCAGAGACAAGTGGATCTCTATTTAATGAGAAAAGCCTGGTTTATAGAATGACTTTCAGGCAGTCTGGACTAGGGAGACTCTGAAATGAAATGAAATGAAATAATGAAATGAAATGAAATATACAATATGATACAATAAAAATTAAATTAAATTAAATTAAAAAGAAAGGAATAAAATGAAAGAACAGATAATAATGGAGGACATGCCATAGTGGGGAGTAGCTGGACTGGGAACTGGTATGGGTGGTCAAAATACATTGTATGTAATTCTGGAATCAATATAAATAAATTATAAAAATAGTGTTTTCCAGACACAATAGAGAACTTGCACACATGAACTCCCTGTGGTTTTGACAGCTTATGCAAGAGTTGCACAAGTTCAAAGCAGACAAAATCCCCACATGGATGAGGGAGCTGGTTGTGAACTCCCATCCTTAGCTGTGAAGCCTTTGGCAGTTGATAGCTGCTGGGTGAAGGAAACCCAGTTTCCTTAATAGTGTGATGCCTGGAAGGTAGACCATAGTCCAGGGCATGGACCCACAACTGAGAGTATTTGGGAAACACAAATTGGACTCAATGAACTTTAAAAAATGAGATTAGGAAGTCAGTCATATTGAGAGGCAGGGGAGGATTTGAGAGGAGTTGTGAAAGGGCCAGAATATGATCAAAGTACATTGGATGAAATTCTCAAAGAATTAATAAAAAAATTTTTTAAATCAGGTACAAATAATTTTTGTGTGTGTGGAAAGACTTATTTTTATCTGCCATGCATAGGCAGATACCCTTGGAGGCCAGAAGACAATGTCAGATTCCCTGAAGCTGGAGTTACAAATGGTCGTCACCTGACTTGTGCCTGTTGAGAACTGAACTAGGGTTCTCTGGAAGAGCAGCAAGGACTTTTAACTGCTGAACCATTTTTCCAGCTCGAAAGACACACCATGTTGTTATTTTTATTTTATTTTATTTTATTTTATTTATTTCTGTATGTGTATCAATGTACTGTCTGCATGCAGGTCTGTGCACCCGTGTCGTGCAATGCCGCGGAGGTCAGAAGAGGGTCTCGGATTCCCCTGGAGCTGGAGTTCTCCTGGAATTGGAGTTTCAGACGGCTCTCGGCCGCCATGTGGGTGCTGGGGATCGAACCCGGGTCCTCTGTAAGAGCAGTCGGCGCTCTTAACCGCTAGGCCATCTCTCCAGCCCCCAACATGTTGTTATTAGACTTGTTTGTTCCTTGTTTGCTTGAGACAAGTTATCACTGTGTAGCCTTGGCTAGCCTAGAGCTCACTATATAGACTAGGCTGATTACGAACTTTCAGAGATCCACTAATCTCTTTCCCAAGTGCTGAAATTAAAGGCATTCACCATAATACAAGCCTTAAATTCTTAAGATATTTTGCAAAAACTTGCTTTATCAGCGCCTACTTTTATTTCTCTAATTCAAAATTCTCTATTCTTCAATTCTTGTGTCCTTTTATATTATGAATGTAATTATGAATTAATTTAAGCTCTTTTTTTTTCCGCTCTTTTTGAGACAGAGTCTCCCTTTAGCCCCAGCTGTCCTGGAACTCACTCTGTAGACCAGGCTGGCCTGGAACTCACAAAGATCCACCTGCCTCTGCCTCCGGAGTGCTAAGATTAAAGGCGTGTGCTAAGTTAAGCTCTTTTAACACGGTATGCTCCTCATTGTTTACCTTCTAGTGACCAGTTTTCTTCCACATTATCTAACTCTGTCTACTGAATGTCAATTTAATGTACAGGTCTGGTAAACCCTAGCTATAGAAAAACTGTTTGGATGGGCAAATCATTCAGTGTAACCTTAGCTTCCATGTTCCAGTCATTGGTTCAGGGTCAACAAAAATGAATCCTGGGGTATTTTGTTTCAAAGGAAGTAGGAGGAGAAAGAAGAGGAAGAAGAGAATGAGAAGCGATGGAAGGAGGAAAATGAGGAGCAAAATGAGAAAGAGCAGGAGGAGGAGAAGGAGGAGGAGGAGGAGGAGGAGGAGGATAAAGCAGGGCAAGAGGAGAAGGAGGAGGAAGAGGAGGAGGAAAAGGAGGAGGAAGAGGAGGAGGAAAAGGAGAAGGAAGAGGAGGAGGAAAAGGAGGAGGAAGAGGAGGAGGAAAAGGAGGAGGAAGAGGAGAAAGAAGATGCTGATAGAAGAGGAGGAGGAAGAGGAGGAGGAAAAAGGATAGGAGGAAGATGATGATAAAGAGAAGGAGGTGGAGGAGGAAGAGATTTTTTTCTATTATGTGGTTAGAGTGGGTAGATGTGAGATCTAGAACTGACGTAGTCCTTTTACTACTATGAAGAAATCTAATCAGACAACAATATCAAAGCAGAGAAAAAGAGAAAGGCAAAGACAAGGAGAAAGTAAGAAGGCAAGCCAGAGGAGGAGGGAAGAGGAAGGAAAGAGAGAAGGAAGGAAGGAAACAAAGCTAGAAGTAAGATAAAACGCTACTTGAAATCCACAAGATTTCCAGCCACATGAGATAAATCTTATTACTAGCACCATCTGAGGAAAACATGCCTGAAATAAGAATTTGTCTGCTGGTTCCCTATCTGAATATTGAGGATTTACCATACCTGTACATTAGTTAACTAAGCTCTGTTCACTTTGCTGATCTGAGTGTAATTATCTCTGTTGGTATAAATCCTCCCCAGACTGCTTTAGGTGTTCCTTGCATGCCTCTTCACAGCAACTTGGGAAATTCTCATCATCTTCATCCTAATGACATAGAATTGCTTGTTTCTTCCTGTCACTTCAGAGATTAAAATCCAGTGAGTATAGAAATCAGGACTTAAGTATTCATACCTGTTTTCCTAACATTTAATGCATTTTCCAACACATAGTAAGGGCTCCACAAATATATGTTGAATTAATTATCACTAACCTTGTTAGAATACTTTTCATATATAAGGAAATGTTCTAATGTCTTCAGCAATTCTATAACATATGTATGCTTATAATTAACTACTTTATAAAGGATAAATTGTGAGTTAAGTTACACAATCAAACAGTGTCCACAGTTCTCATCAATGTTAAACCTACAGGATGCAGCCATGTGATGTCTGTTTTAAGGTATGGTCTTAGTAATTATGTTTTCTCTGTAAAATGAAGAAATGAATAAAAAATGTCTTTTGAATTAACCTGATTTTTCCCAATGTTCTTTACTGAAAAGCATTATTTAGTTCTCTTTCCAAGGCTCTGTTTGCAAGACTAAAAGAACAGAACAACAGAATCTAAGCTTTAACTTTAGGAAGAATAAAAGAAGAAGTTAAAAATGAGATCATTGGATTCCTTGCTTTCTGTGAAACCTTGCAACTACTGGATCATGCAATGAAATAGAATCTTCATACTGGTAATATTATATCTTAATGTAGTTTCTTCATATTTCATTATCTAGAGAAAATTTGGAACTAACACTAATTAGTTTGTTTTGAGAGGAATTTTTTCACAGCAGTGAAATTTGTGCTGGTGCGTCCAGCTGCAAAGACTGGAACACTGGATACACAGCATTAGAGCCATATGACATTCCTGACATAACTCTATATTTATTTTTAGAAACAAATGCCCCCAGAATATTCTCCTGGCACTTGAAATCTCCCCTTTGCCCACACCCCCCCCCCACCAACTGTCAGTTCTTAGATTCCATTACCCAACAAAAACTACACTGATGTAAAATATATCTAATGTACTTGGTGGGCAAGAGATGATTCACAGCCTTACTCAGTTTCCCTAGTTAACATACTTGACTAGTGTGAAAGAAGAGCCTGTAGCATGAGTACTCACAGCAAACTAGGCACTGAAGAACCGATGCATGAAGCAAGATTTTGTCTATTTAACATGCACAGTCTCTAACACAAATAGCCTGAACATTTTAGATCACTGTTTAAATGGTTATGTTGGGTTTCACAACATTTTAAAATCATTTCATCTTTAAAATATTTTACATTAGCTCTTTTTCTTATTATATAAGGATGCATGTTCACTATCGAAAAATTAGAAAAAAAAGTACACACAAAAAGAAGAAAATAAAAATAACCCATGATCTCAACACTCAGAGATAATCATTTTAATTATACTGTGGGTGTTTTTCCAGAGTTATCTTGTGCATAAATACACCTACGTGCCTTTTAAAAACAAATATGTGATTTCGATCTATGTCTCATTTGATAAACTGCTTGCTGTATTACATGTGTTTGGTATACCACTAGTTTGGAATATAATGGTAAAATGTGATAGATGTAGCACAGCAAACACAGTCAGAGCCGTCTTGCTGTT
This sequence comes from Rhizomys pruinosus, assembly GCA_009823505.1. NCBI lineage: Eukaryota > Metazoa > Chordata > Mammalia > Rodentia > Spalacidae > Rhizomys > Rhizomys pruinosus. Next base: position 2,254,122 of record VZQC01015743.1, read on the forward strand.
TCTTGCTTTCATAGCAGGCACACAGCATTCTTATACATATCACATTCCTTTCTTCTTGACTTAGACTCTTGCATCTAATAACCAGATAAACTTACTCAAGCTCATAGTCAAAAGCGAAGACATGTTTTGATAATTATTAAGGAAACTTAAAAAATAAATGGAAAAGATAGCTGTGGAAAATTAAATATGTATTTAAAGAAATATATCATTGAATAAATAAAAAGAAACCATACAGCCTATATTCTTTTGATTACTTCACTAAATTGATAAAGTGCCCCAGAATCATTTCATATAATCCTGCATAGACTAACTGCTGGCCATCAAGAACCATAGGGAAATTAGGGATCCAGGCATCAGTCTTAACATTTGAAGGTATGCGACTCAATCGTTTCCCCCTTCAGTCCCATGAATAGTGTGGTATGGGCACAGACCTACTATGTCCAGTTAAAAGGAAGAAACAAAAACGCTTCTATATCATAGGCAACTATTCACCTCATGTTTCAAAGGATTTAAAAATAGTTGGTGTGTGAAGGGCATTTGGAGATTTAAGCTTTCCCTGTTGCATGGTTCACTGCTAATATATCTGGGTTATATCTATATTGGCACAAACATAACCAGTGAAATAATGTTTCAAAGATGACATTTTTAATGTGGGAGAGAAAAGTGTGACCTAATGTTAATTACAGATGTCAATTATATTTGTGTTGTTTAGGGAACATTATGTCATTGGCAGTGTATTAAAAGATAGACAGCCATAATTCGAAATCATCTTGGCAAGTTACTGTCTGTAATGGAAATGACCAGAAGCTGCCTTCCACTAATCTCCCAGGGATACCAGAAAGCTTAGTGGCCCTCAAAATAAATTGTATCATTAGAAAAATAAAAACCTATGAAAAATAAGAATATGCTGTGATGACTTTAGTTAAGAGAAAAAAGAAAAGAAAGACCTTTGGAAGATTGTATTGCTAGCATCAAACTTAAGGAGAGCGATCATAAAGATGGTGACCAGCTGTTCTTCAGGGCTACAGCAGGAAATGGCTTAACTTGCAAGACAAATTTAAGTTGACATAATGTAAGAACTTCTTGACAGCACTGAATTTTAATCACTTAAAATAGGCTCCTAAGGACAGCTGAGGGAAATGTCTTCTTTGAAATTCTTTACCGTTATGATTATGATAAGCATTGCAATTGGCTGCTGGAGTTTGAGAAGAGCCTGGGAAGGACAGCTGCTTTTAGACAGGGCTTGCTGACTGTGCCCCCACACACTCTTCTTGCTCTATCACTTAGTAGAGTGTCCTGCAGCCACTCCTAAGGGATTCCAACCAAATGGCCAATTAATGTTTTAATTTACTCAACAGTATTGAGTGCCTACTGCTTGCTCCAGATTGCATTGAGTTATTGGTCCAAAGAATATAGAATAACATTTCTTCAATGGGACATGTGTTTATAAGAGCTATTCTTGGGGCTGGAGAGATGGCTCAGCGGTTAAGAGTGCTGATTGCTCTTGCAGAGAACCAGGGTTCAATTCCCAGCACCCACATGGCAGCTAAGAACAGTCTTTAACTCCAGTTCCAGGGGAATCCGACGCCCTCTTCTGACCTCCGCAGCATTCCATGACACGGGTGCACCAACCTACATGCAGAAAGTACACTCATACGCATAAAAAATAATAAATAAAATTTTTAAATTTTTTAAATGAGCCATTCTTATTAATTTCAGTTTTTTGTCTATGTTTTCACACAATGGGTTTCATAGATATGTATAATATATTTTACATATTTATATTTATAATTTAAGTGTTCTCTCTATACACACATGGTTAGAGAAAGGGAGAGAGAAAATGTGAGAGACAGAGACAGAGACAGAGAGATCAGAATATTTGGAACCAAGGAGTAAGTAGACTGTACAAATCCTGGCATGGTGGTCCATGCCTTTAATATCAACACTTAGGAAGCAGATACACATGGGTTTCTGTGAGGTTAAGGCCTTCCTAGTCTAAATTGTGAGTTCCAGGCCAGCTAGGCCTAAAGAGAAGACATGTCTAGAAAAAAAAAAAAATGAAGATTAGCAAATGTATTTCTTCTAACATTGTGTAAAAGGAGATGGGGCTCAAGTCTTTTCTCACTGAGTATTCTAAGCCTCTGAGGTTTTCAAGTAATATATTGTAACTGGGCGGTCCTCTGAAAAAAGACGATTTTTGACATCTTATGCTTTCTCATGCATCCAATGCTTTCCCACACCTAACAGCTCCCACCTACACAAAATTGTGAACTTGACTATTTCTTCTGAAGGAAGGAAGGAGCCAGAAGGCCAACCACCCTGCCCAACCCCCAGACAACCTTGGCAGAAGGGGGGGGGGGTCCAGGGGCATATCAAAAGACACCATGTAATGGTGGCTGTCTCTCCTGCCAGCATCATCTTGGGACTTTGGAGGGACATGATGGTCGGCCTAGAAGTGATGCTTTGCCCCATTTGCTCCATAAGCAAGCCTGAGTAAATTCTCCAGACTCCACTAGACTGTAGTTTGGAGAGCCTTTTCCTTGATTTGCCTTGGGGACAGCAGGTGGCAGAGGCATCTGTGTGTGTGTGTGTGGTTTTTTTTTTTTTTTTTTTTTATTTTTTATATGTATATTATATATTATAATCTATATATATCCTAGGTATCAGATATTATGTCTTAATATATATATATGAGAGAGAGAGAGAAGAATTTGTAAAATTTTATATTTTTACTTAAAGTTTTAGAAAAATAAACCCCTCTCATAAAGAGCTCAGGTTAAAGGCAGCTTCCTAATAAAAATCCATTCTAAACATAATATGGAACTCTTAAGATTAGAAAAGCATTGAAAACAGCTTCACGAGCCACAGAATTCAGTGGGAGAAGTATGCATCTGCATATCTTATAAGTAAAACTCTGCCTTGGTTTCTTAAATAAAACGAAAGAGAATAATTATGAGGCCAGTAGTTATTGGCAGTGCCAGAAGATGAAGTAATTAAAAGAATGAGCTCCAATGTTAAAACATGGCAGACACCAGTTGATGGCTTGAAAAACATGATGGGTACTCCTTAAAAAAAAGAGAGAAAATTACACAAATTCAGTTAATTCAACTTGAAAGAGAATCTATCCACTTGGTCTTGCAAGATTCCTCCTGAAACCAGAGAGATGCTCTGATTCTCTGCTTCTTTATAACATGAAGTTGATTCTTCCAGGCTATTCAGCCTCATCAAACTGCATCTCCTACTGAGAAGCATCCTTAAGATGGCACTTCTCCCAATCATCCATCTGAGAAATGGCCATGGAATTCACAGATTTTCATCACCCACAGCACTCACTCATATCTCATAGATTTCAAAGGTTGCTGTGTATAGGATGACAAATGCAGGGAGACAGGGAAGGATGTTTGGTCTTGGATTCCCAATAACAAGGAAAGTTGTGTAGGTAGGATCAATGTTTCTATGTAATTTAATCAGATGAACTGTGACTGGCACAGGTATGGTATTTATCAAGAAAGCATGCAGTAATTTATTCATTTTAAACTCTGCATTTATTTCTAAATTACATCTTTGAAGACATTACACAGTCAATATGTGGGAAGTACATGATTAACTTTCTCTTGAAAGTGGTATTTCGCTTCCATGGCTAATGCCCTACAAGTTATGCTTTAAATGTCTAAAGTAACTTTAAAGAAGTTATGATAAGCACTATTCGGATGTTCTTAGATAATTTTGACTCACCTTATACAACAGGTATAGTCCACAAGTGTTCGGTGATAATGGAAATTTTGTAAACTAAAATATGTTTCAAGTTATTGACATTAGCTTTATATTTCTTAGAAATCTAGGTTGAATCATCTTTAAAATAAATAATATTTTGGAAAAACAAAAGAATTCTATCATATAATATTTGACGTTCTATGTACATGCTTATAGTATTGTGTTAAATTGGTACAGACAGAAGCAGTTTCACAACACATTTATGACTACAGTCAGACATTGATTTCATAGTTATCTACTTGAACTTTCTAATTTAACACCATTCTTGGTGTCGATACACCACAGTTAGGCTATATTGCCTGAAATATCTATCAATATGTTAAGGAGTGTTTTCATGTTTACTCGCTTCTCTATTGTTCTTAATAAGTGATGCAGATAAATATAGATAGTTCATACAGTGTATTTACTACTGCTCTCTTATTAGCAAAGAATTAAAATTAGTAACATTAATTTTCCCTCATCAAGATGATAATTTTAGGACATGAAAATATATTTTTGAACATTTCTAGTAGCTCCATATTGAGTACTTTCTTTACTCTTATCTAAAAATTCAGTGTCTCTCAAGCCAAATGTCTCAACATTGTAAAGTGTAGCTTTTGAATAGAAGGCAGATAGGTTTTTCAGAGGTAATTTATACAAATATCAATGAATGAATTCTGAATGAGTCAAATGAAACAGAATGACCAGTCTTTGGCTGGCTGCTCCTTCATCTGTAACACTCTTATTTTATGTGAGACCTGGCTCAAATGTCATGTCCTCTGAGATTATTTAACTGACCACTCCATGCCATCTTATGTGTTTGCTACTCTCTCAGTAGTAAGAGTGTAAGTTCTATAAATTAAGGTAACTTCATGTATGTAGTTATATTTACCACTGTCTTCCTTCCAAGAGTAGAGCATCAGTTTTATTCCAGTGGATAAGTGAATGTTAAATTAACAAAACAGATACATTTTGAGGTAATTTTATAACACATCATTGAAGTGAAAGTATATGGACTTTATGAATATGACAGTTTCCCCTTGTGTATTTTTGAGTGTTATATCATGAATGTCAAGCTCATGAAAAGCAAATTTCTGCACAATTGATATTCAAGAAGATCGTGTACAAACTGTGTGTTGCTGTGTGGAGCTGAGTTCATAATCACCAATAATCATTTAGCATCAAAATGTATAAAGTAACAAACATAGATTCTAAAGTCATGAGATACAACAGGCATTCTAGGCAAGTGGAAATCCCATGTGAGACAGGTTCAGAAGTTCATCTTTGACTTTGGGTTTACAGTTGTGTGGGAATCACTGATATCAGTGAATCTTGTCTGCAATGAAAATAATTACATACATGCCATCCATGGTTCTCTGTAAATACATCCAACCATTTGACAAAAGAGGAGGCACATTCAGAGAGCAGTGGAAATATGAATACGTAAAGATGTATTACCGATTTCTAACTCTGTAATTGCTCATTGAAGCAATAATTCTATGGTAAAAATATTTCTATTAAAATTTCCTAAATAGAAAACAGCTTCCCCACTGTGAGAGTCAGTTTTCCATCTCTAAATTATATAGTTATACTTTAGACACAAAGTAGATCAAAGGATGGCTGTTTACATAAAATTATATCCTGTAAAATGCTGATTCTTTGCAGCTTTATAATCAATGAAACATGCAATTTTATATTCTAAGTAATTTGGGAGAACTTGTTTTCGAAACTCATGTAATATCTTATTGTGAGGCTCTGAGAATACACTCTGTAAATACAGGGCCCCGAGTTGTTTACTATGGAAGAGAGATTTGGTGATCATCTAATAGTCCCCAGGAAACAGCCTTTGGATAACACCAAGTTGAGGAGCTCTGTGTCACTTCCTCAGATTCTGTTATTGGATGTTTGTTTAGTCCTGCTCTCTTTGTGCCCAGAGGACTGGATGGATCTGAGAAGCTCAATCTCTGAATCCATCATCCCACTTCAAATCATTTAAAATCTGATCTCCTGTAAAATGTTGAGGATCTGCCTAAGATTTTACTCAAAGACAAAAAGTCTCACAGCTTAAATAACCACCCAATGTCTGTCAATATTGTCTCAAAATCATTCATGAGAATTGTGTTTGTTCATCACAGCTGTGTCAGTTTACTTTGATGTTTTTTCTACCTGTAAAAAGCACATGCATTATTAGTTTGTGCTTATGTGAGTCTGCTGAGAATTTCACGTTGAAATTCCTGCTTTATAATCAAAGGAGAGTATATATTCATTACTATCTTATATCAAGTTAATAATAGATGTTTGACTCATTTCTCACGTTAAATTTGAGAATAATAACTTTATTATAGTAAATATATTGGGAAAAGTTGATAATATATCTGTATTTAGGCCACAGATTTATTTTTAAAATATTCCATGTATGTTACAATTGTAAGAAACTAACTCATTACAGTTTCTCTACATAGGTTACAAATGAAAATTGTAAGCATATCAAAACCTGTCAACTGAGTAATACTTCAAATAACAGTATTTCTTAATGTCAAACTTAATTAAAAAAGCAAAACCAAATAACAGTCTATAGTGAATGAGGGAGCATGGAGAGAACAGCAACCATAGTAGACAGAGCAGATTCTAATGTGCTTCTGTGTTGTAAGAACTTATCATAATCTAGTTCTGAGAAATGCTCAGAAAGAAATGACCTAATTCATTTGCTGAAAGGTGGAGTCCAGGAAGTGGGTGGCAAAGGACAAATGTGGCGCTTTGGGAAGTATCTGGGAACAAATATAGAAAGTGCAGTCATGTCATCTTTATTTGGTAAAAATAAGTATATTGGAGATGACAAATACACTGATGATAACTAATCACAATGACACTGACTAAATTAAAACTGGGAGCTAAATAAGCAAGTGGCAAAGGTTTTAAGAGCCAAAATCTGCAGAAGAAAAAAATTACATAGATAGAAGTCCATTATAAACAAGCTTCTTTTTCCCTAATATTTACACCCTGGCTTATAAGTTGGTCTTCATACTAGGTAGCAGGCTACAGCATTTCTCCACTAAATGCAACACTGCATTTCCTGAAGATTCAATGGACTCAGCACTCAGCATAGGGAAGAAGGCACAAAAGTGCCAACTTCATTAACACTTTCAAATAATCCATATGTTGATTGGAAGTGCAAGTGTCTACCTTTTCTTTTGCTTTAATAATATGATCAACAAAATACTATTGGTGTAATTTATAGTCTCTGAGTAAGTGTGTGAAATTAGAAATAAAGTTAATCAATTGTATTTTTTTTAAGATAGGGCCTCCCTATAGCCCCAGCTGTCCTGGAACTCACTCTGTAGTCCAGGCTGACCTTGAACTCACAGAGATACATCTGCCTCTGTCTCCCAAGGGCTGAGATTAAAGGTGTGCACCACCACGCCTGGCTTAAAGATCCCTCTCAGCTGCCACATGGGTGCTGGGAATCGAACCCGGGTCCTCTATAAGAGCAGTCAGCACTATTAACCACTGAGCTATCTTTCTAGCCCCCAATTGTATTTTCACAACATAGTTTTTTCCTTCATTCTAACCAAACAAGGAAGTCTGGCACTAATCAGAGTGATTTCTTAAATGCAACATTTATGTAGTCATGCTAAGGTTTTTTGTTTTTTTTTTTTTTTTGCACATATATTCAACAGACTTGCTTTAAAGAAAAAATAATTGTATCTTTGAACATTAATGGCAGATTTTTTTAATTTTAATTAATTAATTTATGTATTTATTTATTTTATGTGCATGAATGTACTGTCTGCATGTAGGTCTGTGCACCCATGTCGTGCAATGCCACGGAGGTCAGAAGAAGGCATTGGATTCCCCTGGAACTGGAGTTATCCTGGAATTGGAGTTACGGACAGTTCTTAGCCACCATGTGGGTGCTAGGGATCGAACCCAGGTCCTCTGCAAGAGCAGTCGGTGTTCTCAACCGCTAGGCCATCTCTCCAGCCCCGGAAGATTTTTATTGTAGATATTAGGAGTGATAGTTAACCCAAATAATGCCCTCAAGTGGCTCAGATATAATTCACGTTCTTCTTGTATTTCTCTTAGATATAGCCAATGGTTGGAATTTTTGGACTCTGTGTCCATCAAATCATAAAAGAAAGAATGCAAGCCACTCTTAGAAGTGGGTATGTGCCGGGCGTGGTGGCGCATGCCTTTGATCTTAGTGCTCGGGAGGCAGGAGGATCTTTGTGAGTTCAAGGCCAGCCTGGTCTACAGAGTGAGTTCCAGGACAGTTGGGGCTACAGGGAAACCCTGTCTCGAAAAGAAAAAAAAAAAAAGAAGTGGGTATGTAAGAAGACATATCACTGCTGTAATTCAATCTCAGAGGTTTGTGAATATTCAGTGATTTGAATGAGGGTGATTTGAAATTGAGTCACAACCATCCCCCAACAGAACAAGGGAACCATTAATCAAAATCTGCTTATCTCAGGCATGCTCCTATATATTTCTACATCAAAACAATCCTCTTAAGTTAAAGATGAGTGTAACATGATTCCAACAACCAGCAAGGTGTCATGCATGGATCATGCATGGATCATGCCCAGAGTCAGCTACTGGGGAGGCTGAGCTAGTGTAATCACAAGAGCTTGTGAGTTTGAGAGCAGCCTAGACAAACTAGCAAGGTCTCATCCCTTCCCCCTTCAATAAAAAGAAAACAGAGGGGCTAGAGAGATGGCTCAGTGGTTAAGAACACTTAGCACTCTTCCATAGGAACTGGGTTTTGTTCCCATCACCAATATGAAAGCTAACCCTGTTCTTAATTCCACTTCTGACACACTCTTCTTGCTGTTTGTGGGCACCACACACATACCTAATGTGTGTACATACATTATGAAACAGTCATGCATATAAAAGAAAATGGATAAAATTAGAAAAGAAAACAAAGAATCAAACTTAAGTCAAACTGATTATATAGCTAGAACTACCAGTTTATTGTAAGTTAAATAACAGAAAAACACATTGAATTACACAATGGGATAGTAGGGAACCAGTTATAAACATACAAAATGTAAATCAATAAAATAAAAATGCTGAAAAAAAGGCAAAAAGGAAATTATTCCAGAGTTAAATGAATATTAAGAAATATACAAACTATGAAATTTCTTTTGATGTAATTGAACAAGCAATTATAAAGCTTATAATACTAAAACAATTATGGAAAGCTGAATAGTAATTATATATTAGATAAGTTTAACAACTTTCAAAATTAAAGCTAAGGATTAGCAAAGAATATAGTATATATGTTATGAAATTATTTAAGAATTTAATAAACATACTAAGTATTTTTAATGAATTTTTGTGTGTTTCATACGGAAAATCTCAGTGAATCTTAACCATCTTTATCCCCCCCTTCCATATTGGCACATTTCCACAGCACCCGGGCTGGAATTTGGATACTCTGTCATTTGTGTTAAGACCCATTGTGACAATATAGCATCACTAGATGTTCCACAGTGCAAGTTCACACACTGAGGTCTAATCACCCCATCCAAAGTCCTTTGCTTCAAGAAGATCAGATCTTCACCCAGAAATAATCAGCTGCCACTAGATCTTCTGCTAAGATTGGGGTCTCCTGCCCATTTCCATAGTTCTATACTGGGTTTCGTCTGCTTGAGTTTGCATGGGTTTTGTGCATACTGACCCCACTGCTACAAGTTTACATGAACAGGGTCCCCAGAGCTTCTGTGATTGTACTTCCATACGGTCATATACTTTCTCCCTGGCTCTTACAATCTTTTTGCTCCCTCTTCTGCAGTGGTCCCTGAACTCTGGGTGAGTGAAGCTGAATATAGGAGTCCTGTCAGGGCATCCAACCTTGCAGACTCCTAATCTCCAAGCTTTGGCCATTTGTGTCCTTTTGTGTTCCTGACCCTCTGTTGCATGAGGAGGCTTCATTAGTTAGAGCTGAAAGATTCATTAGTGTCCTCTTTATCTCTTGTTCTATGTTACATGAGCCTTAGGTATAGAGGTTGCATTACAGATGTGTTGCTTAGGCTTGGAAAATTCACAAACAATGTCTGTGTGTGACCATTTGTGGTACACATTTCAATGTGGTGAAAAAGAAACTTCTTTGATGGGTGGTTTCTGAGGTGCTTGACTATAAAAATAAGGGTACATATTTTGTACTTAATGAGAAATTATTAGTCTAAGGATGTGAGAGCCCTGGGGTTTTCTCTAAGATCTATGATCTCTCTATGTGTATTTGGCTATGTTTATAGTACCATACATGAATTCACTCCCACTGAGTGGGCTTTAAGCCCAATTAGGTAACCATTGATTTCCCCCAAGATAAAAGTGCCAGAACTGCATCAATGGCATATGCTGTGCCTGTCATTGATGTGGCTATTTGTTCTTTTTCAAAATTTTTTTTTAATTTTTTTAAATTTATTTTTGTATGTGTATGAATGTATTGTTTGCATGCAGGTCTGTGCACCCGTGTCGTGCAATGCCGCGGAGGTCAGAAGAGGGTCTCAGATTCCCCTGGAACTGGAGTTCTCCTGGAATTGGAGTTACAGACGGTTCTCAGCCGCCATGTGGGTGCTGGGGATCGAACCCGGGTCCTCTGCAAGAGCGTCGGTGCTCTTAACCGCTAGGCTATCTCTCCAGCCCGGCTATTTGTTCTTAAAGCTAGGGTTGGACCATCAATTGCTCTTCTCCCCTAGCGGCTCACATAATGCTTTCCAAAGCTATGAGAGCTAGCTTTCAGGGGAAGTTACTTCCATGGCAGTTCCAGCTCTATTGCTCCAAATCCAGTCTCCAGGTAAGTCCTGTCTTCAGCAATGGGGTCTTACCTTTAAGTTGTGGGAAGCAATCAGGGCTGTGGCCATGGCCTGTGCAATTTTGGGAGTCTCTTGGACTACCCTGGGCAACAACTCAGAGGAAGGTTTCTCCAGTCTGACACTAGTCCAAAACCCCTACTCTCTCTCCCTCTCTAATGCTCCCTCCCCCCACAGTTTCCCTATTTTAAGTGCCCTGTTTTCCTCACTTCCCCTTGATAGCAGTCTCCTGAGGTCCCACCTCTCTGTAGCTCTTTCTTTCCTTTTATCCCCAAATTTCCTTGTAAAATCCTCCTTACCCACTTCCATTTAATACCTCCATTTTAACCATTTCTTCCTTAGTAACACCCATCTCTTACTGCTCTTCTCTCTCAGGATCTTTCTTTCCCTTTACCTCCTTGGTTCATTTCCATTTCCCTGGTTCCTGTAGCTACATCAAGATACACACTCATGTATAAATATTTGGTGATAGGATGCACAAATGATGGAGAACACAGCTCCTTTTTTCTGAGTCTGTATTACTTTATTTACCAAAACAGTTTCTACTTACATCCATCTACCTGCAACTTTCATGATTTCATATTCCTTTACTGCTGAGAACTCCATTGCATAAATGTACAACATTTTCATTATCCACTATTCAGTTGAAAGACCCCTAGGTTTCTTCCATGTCTCAACAATTGTAAAATGAGCAGCAAAAAACATAGATGTACAGCTATCTCTGTAGTAGTATGAGTCCTTTGGGTATATGCCAAGAAGTATAACCAGATCAAATGACAGGATCATTTTTAGTTTTCTAAGAGTTTTCCACACTGCTTTCCGTACGGGGTGGCATGAGCTTGCAATACCACTGGCACCAGATGAGTGTCCCCCTTTTCTACATCCTCTCCAGCATTTGGTATGATTTGTTCTCTTGATCTTACCCAGACTTACTGAGGTAAGATGCAAAGTTAAAGTGGTTTTAATTTGTATTTCCCTAATTACTAATGGTGCTGAACACTTTTTAAAATGTTTCATAGTCATCCTTATTTTTTCTTTTGAAAACTCTCTGTTCAGATCCTTAGCCCATGTTTTAATTGGATCACTTGTTTCCTTAATTCTTTTTTTTTTCAGTTCTTTACATATTCTGAATGTTAAACCTCTATCAGATGTGTCACTGGTGAAGATTTTCTCCCATTCTGTGGGTTTTCTCTTCATTTCCTTGATGGCTTTTTCTTCTATACAGATGCTTTATAGTTTAATGGGGTCCCGTTTGTTGATTGCTGACCTAATTCCTGTGCACCTAATGTCCTATTTAGAAAGTCCTTTCCTAAGTCTGTATCTTATAGGTTACAAGTAATATTTAATTCTAACAGTTTCAGGTTTCACATTGAGGTCTTTGATCCATTTGGAGTTAGTTGATTTTTGTGCAAGGTGAAAGATAGGGGTCTAGTACATGTAGAGATACAGTTTTGCCAGCACCATTTGCTGAAGATGCTATCTTTCCTCCACTGAGTGTTCTTGGCCCATTTGTCAAATACCTGGGGGCTGGAATTGGGTGTATTCATGCTTGGGTCTTCTTAGTACTATGCAGTTTTTATGACTATAGCTGTGTAATGTAGTTTGAAATCTGGTATAGTAATCCCCCATGCATTGCTCTTTGTGCCCAGGATTGCTTTGGCTATCAGGGGTCTGTTGTGCTTCCATATGAATTTTAACATGGTTTATTTCTAATTATGTGAAGATTTATGGGTATTTTGATTAGGATTACATATTGCTTTTGGTAGGATTCTCATTTTCACAAATGAATTCTTCTAATCCATGGGTATGGAAGGCCTTTCTATCTTCTTGTGTTTTCATCAATTTGTTTCCTTAAAGAATTACAATTTTCATTGTAGAGATCATTAATGTCTTTTCTCATCTTTATTCTGAGGTTTATTTTTTGAGACTATTGCGAGTGGGGGCGTATCAATGAACTCTTTCTCTATTTGTCTGTTATTGGAATGTACAAAGGCTACTGACTTTTGTAGATAAATTTTATACCCTGCCACTTTACTTAAAGGGTTAATCATTTCCAGGAGTTTTCTGGTAGAATTTTGTGGCATCTGTTAAGTATAATACCATATTATCTGCAATAAAAGGACTATTTGACCTCTTCTTTTCCAATTGGAACTCTTTTAATTTCCTTCTCTTGTCTTATTGCACCAGCAATAGTTTCAAGCACTACATTAAAAAAGAGTGGAGACAGTGGACAGCCTCATCAGGTTCCTGATTTTAAGGTGAATGCTTTCAGTTTTTCTGTACTTAGAATGATGTGAGCAGTGGGTTTCTTGTATGTGTCTTTAATTATGTTGAGGTCTGTTCCCTCCAGTCAAATTTCCTACAGGATTTTAAACATGAATGCATGCTGAATTTTATAAAAGGCCTCTTCTTCATCTATTGAGATGACCATGTGATTTTTGCCTTTGAGTTCATTCGTATGGTTTATGACATTTATTGACATAACAAATATTGAACCATCCTTGCATGTCTGGAATAAAACCAACTTGATCATGATGGATGATCTTTTTGATGTGTACTTGTATACATTTTGCAAGTATTTTATTGGGAATTTTTATATCTATGCTCATCAGTGATACAAATCTACAGTTTCTTTATTGGATATGTCTTTAGCTGGTTTTTGTATGAGAGTGATGTTGCTTCAGAGAAGGAATGTGGGAGTTCTCCCTCTCTTCCTATCTTTTTGAAGAAATATTGTTTGTGGATCTTCTTTAAAAGTCTGGTAGAATTCTGCTGTAAATTGATCTGAGCCTGGGATTTTTTTCAGTTGAGAGGTTTTATGTTACTGTTTCAATTTGTTTATATGTTATGGGTCTGTTTAAGCTGTTGATCTCTTCTTGCTTTAACTTTGGTGATTCCCATGATTTCAGAAATTCATCTGTTTCTTTTAGGTTTTCAAATTTAATAGAGTATAAGTTTTTAAACTATTCTCTTATAATGTTTTGGATCTTTTGTAGTCAGTTGTGATATTTCCCTTCTAATATCTAATTGTGTTGATCTGGAAGTGTTTTTTTTTTCCTTCTTTCTTTTGGTTAACTGGGCTAAGGGTCTGTCTATTTTGTTCATCTTTTCAAAGAACCAGGTCTTCCATTCATTGATTCTTTCTATTGTTTTCCATGTTTAAATTTCATTGATTTCTGCTCTGATTTTTGGTATTTCTTCTTGTCTGATTAGTTTGGATTTCAATTATTTTTGCCTTTCAAGAGCCTTGTCTCATAATGTTAAGTAATTTATTTATACTCTCTCTGATTTTTTAATGAAGGCACTTTGAGCTATAAACTTCCCTCTCAGGACTGCACTTAAAGTGTCCCAGAGGTCTTTTTATTTTTTTTGTTTGTTTTTGTTTTTGTTTTGTGTGTGTGTGTGTGTGTGTGTGTGTTTCGTATTGTCCTTTTTATTTCTTTCTTAATTTATTCTTTGGCCTCATTATCATTCAGGAGTGTGTTCTTTAATCTCCATGAGATCGTGTAGTTAGTAAGGCTTGTTTCAGTACTGATTTTAAGCTTTATTGGATTGTGGTCTGATAGAACGCAGGAAATTATTTCAAATTTTTGTATTTGCTGAGGTTTATTTTGTGTCCCAGTATGTGGTCAGTTTGGGAGAATGTTCCATGAGGTGCTGAATAGAAAGTATATGCTTTGGTGCATCCAGTAGATGTCTATTAGGTCCACTTGATGTATGGTATTGTTTAATTCACATGTCTCTATGTTTATTCTTTCTCCAGTTGACCTGTCTAATGGAGACAGTGGGAATATTGAAGTCCCTACTACTAGTGAGCTTGGATTAGTCTGTGACTTGAAGTCCTATAGTACTGTATTAATGAAGTTGGGTATACATATATGTTCATAATTATAATACTTTGGTTTATTTTTCCTTTGATAAAATGATGTGATTCTCTTTATCTCTTCTAGTTTTAGTTTGAAGTCTATTTTATCAGATATTGGAATTGCAATTCCTGATTGCTTTTTATTGTTATTTGCTTGGAATTTTTTTTCCATCCTTTCACCTTAAGGTAGTGCCTGTCCTTGAAGGTGAATGAGATGTGTTCCTTGCAGACAACAAAAATATGGATTTTGTTTCTTAATCCATTCAACTGAGTTTAGTCCATTGATATTTAAATTTATTACTGAAAGATATGTATTGGGTCCCATCATTTTAATTTCAGTTTACTTTCATGGACTGACTTGTGTTTCCACAGTTATACTTTCTCTCTCTCTCTCTCTCTCTCTCTCTCTCTCTCTCTCTCTCTCTTGGTCTTTTTGAGACAGGGTCTCTCTGTAGCCCCAGCCAGCCTGGCACTCGCTCTGTAGACTAGGCTGGCCTTGAACTCACAGAGATCTGCCTGCCTCTGCCTCCTGAGTGCTAGGATTAAAGGCATGCACCACCATACCTGGTTCACAGTTATACTTTCATTTAGTTCCTTTTTTTTTTGCCCTTTTGGTATAGTCATTCCTTTCTTCAGCTCTTTGTAATGCTTCAAGTGTTTGCTAAAAGGCTGGTTTTTTGGATGTGAGTTCCTTCAGCCTATTCATGTCGTGGAAGATTTTTCTTTCCCCTTTAACTAGAATAGACATTTTTTTCTGGCATCTGTGGTCATTTGGAATCAGGAATACTTTGGTCCAGCATCTTCTGGTTTTCATAATTTGCCTTGAAAAGTCAGATATAATTCTGATGGGTTTTCCTTTGTGTGACTTGTTCTCTTTTCACAGTTATCAGTATTCTTTCTTTCTTATTTATGTCTAGTGTTTTTATTATGATAGGCCTTGGGGAAATTTCTTTTCTGGTCCTGTCTAATTGGTTTTCTATGTGCTTCATGTATTTGTATGGGTAAGTCTTTCCTTAATTTGGGGAAATTTTCTTCTACAATCCTGTTGAAGATTTAGTCATTATCATTATCCCAAATTCTTCTCTTTCCTCTATGCTTATAATGCATAAATTTGGTCTTTTCACGGTGTCCCACATTTCCTATATATCCCATTACTATATATTTTTACATTTTTTCATCTTTGCTTAAGTGGTTCAGTTCTTCAGTTTTATTGTTTAATGTTGATACTCTGTTTTCCATTTATTCATTCTTTTGTTTAGGCTTTCTTCTACTGTTTCAAATTGGGTTATTGAGTAATTCACTTCTTTCTTCATTTCAAACTCAGCTTGCGTTCTTCTCTTCTTTCTTTCTTTCTTTCTTTCTTTCTTTCTTTCTTTCTTTCTTTCTTTCTTTCTTTCTTTCTTTCTTTCTTCTGAGACAGGGTCTCCTTTTAGCCCTAGATGGCCTAGAACTCACTATAGACCAGGCTGTCCTTGAACTCATAGAGATCCACCTGCCTCTGCCTCCTAGATGCTGGGATTAAAGGGCTGGGCCACCACACTTGCCCTTCTTCCACATTTATATCTCTTCAGTGATTTAAATGAGAAGTTTATCCCTAACATGTTTTAGTGCTTTGATTTTTTGTGTGTTCTATAAAATGTTGAATTCTTTGATCATTTTATGATTGTTCTTTTAAATTCTGTGTCTTGGGTTATCTCTAGGGCTTTCTTGTGGTAGAACTCTTCTACAGGACTGGTATTGTTTGGTGGGGACATATTATTTGTGTTTTTCATATTATTGACTTTCCATTGTGATTTTCGCATTTTCTTTCATTACTTGTGATTCATATGTGAAACTCAAGCCTTCCTTTGTTAAATTGAAGTGTGATTCTGTTTGTTTACTTGATGTGCATGGTTGTTTTATTGTTGTTTATGAAAACCTGGTTGGCGTAGGCTTCAGGTTCTCTCTTTTGATTTTATGTTGGAGGTACTAGATAGTTCTACTCCATTTATTCAGGATTTCATGCAGTGGCCCAACTCAGGAGCCAGTTATATAATTTCAGTCTTCCTCCTAAGGTCTGGGCCCCTACTATTCATCTGGCACAGCCAAATTTTGTAAGTTTGCTAGGTGGAGGCTGTATTCAGATGTTCTCAGGCAGAATGCAATGGTCCAGTCCCTTGTGGAAAGGCACCAACAAGTTTAGCCTAGTCCTTCAGCAGTGGTAGGTACTTCAGATGGTTCCAATGTAGGGAAATGGGCAAGGCATGATTTGGAATGCTCACTTCCACAGGAAGCTAAGAGGGTAGTAGTCCAGAGAACTCAGGTGCTAAGAGAAAATGCTGGCCTGTATACATGGCTAGAAGAACAGTGAGTGGGGGACTGGGGAACTGAGAGTCGAGCAGGCTATAGATAAGGCACAGTGGGGAAGATCAGACTTTCCAGGAAACAAGCCTGGTCTTGGAGATCCCAGACAGGGTGGAGACCTACTGTGAAGCTATGCTGAAAATTGAGCTGGTCTATGTTTGAGAGACCAGGACACAGTGAATGGGTCTGGACCAACAGGGTAGTCC
The DNA here is from genome assembly GCA_009823505.1 of Rhizomys pruinosus. Lineage (NCBI taxonomy): Eukaryota > Metazoa > Chordata > Mammalia > Rodentia > Spalacidae > Rhizomys > Rhizomys pruinosus. The sequence continues at coordinate 2,271,104 of VZQC01015743.1, forward strand.
AGAGATCTGGGGTGCCAAGAGCTAAAGTGGACATGTGCTCAAGGCTAGGAGAACAGCTTAAATATTTTTAAAATTTGATGATACACTGTCCTTTACTATTAGTACTTTTATTTCTAAACTATAATATATGTACATTCTGAAGTTTATATTTTAGATATTGAATTTTTGTCTGGAATTTATTCTAAAAAATTCTTATGTAAACAGATTACATAATATTACATTAGTATTGATATTATATTATGAATAATATGCATCTGTTACATTCTTCCTCTTATGGAAGTTCTAAATTTTTTTGAAACAAAAGCTTTATTGAATGCAAAATGAAGATTATTATGGCCACTGTATGTGTTTATACCTTTGTGCTTTTATTAGTTAATTAACAGCTAAGCTGCAAATTTCTTTTCTGCTAGTGAATTAACTAGTTTTACACTTCCCTTTAAAATATTGTTATTAACCATATAAGATATAATTTACACAAATAGATGTTAAAGACACAAGTGCTGAGGAACGTTAGTTTATAGAGATGACACAATAAGGAAAGAATGCCAGGCATGGTGGTGCATGCCTTTAATCCTAGCACTTGGGAGGCAGAGGCAGGCAGATCTTTTTGAATTCAAGGCCAGCCTGGTCTACAGAGTGAGTTCCAAGACAGCTGGGGCTACAGGAAGACTCTGTTTTGAAAAGACGAAAGAAAGAAAGAAAGAAAGAAAGAAAGAAAGAAAGAAAGAAAGAAAGAAAGAAAGAAGATGATCAAAGTGCATGAAGTAAATACAAATTACAGGACATAACATTTATGTTAATAATAGGAATTTTATGAATTTCTACAACATACCACACTGAAACTTCAAAGATTGAAAAAAGTCTACTCAGTTAAAAAGAGTGCCTGCCTTTGTCATTTTAATTCATTATTTTATGAAATCCTAGTTGATGCAGTAAAGCCAGAAAAAGTACTTTTAAAATCTAAGAACTGGGAAGGGAAAAAAATGAAAGTATTAATTACAGTGACACGTTTGTTTTTATAGAAAATACAAAAGAAATCATTAAGGAAATGCAAATCAAAACCAGTTTAAGATATCATCTTACGCCAATAAGACTGGCTAGGATCAAGGAAACAAATGATACCAAGTGCTGGAGAGGTTGTGGGGAAAGGGGAACACTCATCCACTGCTGGTGGGAATGTAAACTCGTACAACCACTATGGAAAGCAGTGTGGAGAACCCTTGGAAGACTTGGAATGAACTTGCCACCCGACCCAGCCATACCACTCCTGGGGGGTGTTCTTTCCATCCTTCGAGTCTGTTCTCTTTCACCTCCCTGTCATAGAGTTGCTCTGTTCCTCCTTCTGGGAGAACATAAAGAGTTGAGTAAAGTATTCATGAAAGTAAAAAAAAAGACATCACAACATACACAAAACCTCTCTGCGGAGTACTTTTAAAGCTGAGTCTTGGGGCTGGGAGAGATTGAGTATGGCTATATGGTTAGAGAGATGACTTGCTTTGGCCAGAGCGTACGCAGGTTGATGTGCCGGCACACCTCAATTGGCAGCAGAGAGCCATCTTTTAACTCCAGTTCCAGGGATCTGACGACCTCTTTCCGATGTCCACGGCAGTTCGCATGGGCTTTGACCAACAGGGGTGCACTTAAACCTACATGCCAGACAGTAACAGTTACATTTGCATCATAGCAAAAATATAATAAAATTAAAAACATTTTTTTTTAATTTTAAAAATTATTTTTAAAAAAAGCCATACATTCCATGAGGGATAATTTATAGCCGCGTAATAGGGTCACATTTAAAAATAAAACAAAAAAAAAAAGATAAAACAAGCAGAAAGGGAAAAAATAAAAGATTTCTAAGCACTGCAAGGTAAAAACACCTTGCAATGACACAAATGAACTGTAAACTATACGACGTGAAATGAAGATTTCTACAAAAATAAGAGCAGAAATCAATGAAATAAAAACAAAGAAAAATATACATTTAGAAATCATGAATCCAAAAGCTGGTTCTTTGAAAGATAGAACAAAATGACCTATACCTCCCAGTTAACGGGGGGGGGGGGGTGGGGGGAGGAGATGATTGAGATAGATGGAGAGAGCAGGAGAGAGAGAGAGGATGAGAGAAACTAATTCGAATCAATTAGTATCTCATGATGAAAGGGGCAATACTTACAATAGACAGTCAAAGAATCCACAGACAAATCATACTCGGGATACTCTTCATAAAGGCTATATCTCCTATTACTTAAATTTGAAAAGCTAAAAGATATGGGTGAATATTTGAAATCCTGGGAACTAAAAAAGCTTAACCAAGAAGGAATTGACACAGCTTAGCTTAAACAGGCCCACAATATATTGAGGAAATTGAGGATGCACTACATAAACTCTCCCAACTAAAAAAGCCCAGGCACAGTATGGATCTCACAGTTAGAATTTCTATATAAATTTAAAGAGGTTATACAACCATTACTTCAAAGAAGGAAGTCTCAGGGCTGGAGAGATTGCCTAGCGATTAAAAGTGCCGACCGCTCTTACAGAGCGACCCAGGTTCGATCCCCAGCACCTCCATGGTTGGCGGATGAACCATCTGAAGACTCAATTCCAGTAACTCAGCTTCAGGGGATCCAGCACTCTTTTCTGGACTCCGTGGCGATTGCAACGGACACGGATCGCACACCACTCTTGCTATGCAGCAGTACTTATCGAACCTATTCAGATTAATTAACTAAAATTTAAAAAAAAAAGAAGGATACAAACAAAAAAAAGGATACAAACAGAGAAAAATATCCCAAATTACTTCTATAAAGCCAGCATCATCCTAATTACCAAAACCAGGCAAAGATACATCACCATGTAGATGAACATGATTTGCACAAAATTTCTCTACATATATCTTGCAAATCAACATACAGACGTCACACAAAGAGATCATTGAGCTCATTGACAAGTTGGATTACAGTACAGAGAGTCAGGGATTGTTTCATTCATACAATACATCTAATACAATATTCAGACAACAAACATAAAATTGGATTTGAAAGAGCAATATCACAACACATCATCTCAATTGATGAAAAAGCCTTTGACAATATTCAGCATCCCCTTATGGATTTAAGCTCCTAGAGGGAATCAGAGTGAAAGGAACAGTTCCTCTAACATGATCAAAGCCGTATATCACATACTTGCCCAGCATAATCCTCTAAGTGGAGAAGAATTGGAACCATTTTCCTTAAGGATGGGAACTCTGCAAGGTGCCCCTTATCGTCATCCCTCTTTAACATAGTGCTTGAATATTGCTTGCTTGGGCTAAGAACATTAAGAAAGGGAAATTAAAGGGTTACTAATTTGAAAAGAAGAAGTTAAGCTAATCCCTTTTTGCAGATGATCATGAGAAGTTTACCTAGGGATGCTAAAAACTCCAACCAGAAAAGCTTCTCAGAAATGATTGAAAAGAGTTTCAGTAAAGTAGGCAGGATATCAGAAATTAACGTCTGGAAAAATTTCAGTAGACCTTGTATCATTTCCCCAAGCAAAATCAAGTGGCAATTGAGGAATACAAGACCTTCGCACTATGTTAGCTAAAAAGATATAAGGATCCTGGGAAAATACCCAACCAAAGTACAAAGATTCTCTACATAACAAAAATTTTAAACCCTGAAGAAGAAGATTGAAAAATGACATCAAAATATGGAAAGATTTCCCATGCTCATGGATTGATAAAATTAATATAGTAAAAACTGTCTATTCTACCCAATTGATAAACAGATTCAAGGCAATCTCAATCAAAATCTCCATAAGCTTCTTCATAGACTTGGAAGAAACAATCTTGAATTCATATGGAAAAAAAAGACCCAAATTGGCTAAAGCAACCCTGAGTGAAAATTGCAATATGGGGGGGGATTATCTACCAGACTTCAAGCTGTATTACAGGGCCATAGTCTAAAGGAAGCCTGGTACTGGCTCAAAAACAGATCCATTGACCAGTGGATACAAAATTGAAGATCCAAATGAGCTCCTACAATTTCAGCTACCTCATATTTTGACAAACGGGCAAAAAAACCTCAATGGAAGAAGAGAGTCATCTTCAGCAAATGTGCTGGCAAAACTGGATTCATGAATTTGTAGAAGAACAAAGTTTAAACCCCTACCTCTCACCTCGTAAAAAAAATCAACTCCAGGTGGATAAACATTCTCAACTTGAAGCCTGAAAACCTGAAGTGATAGAAGAAAAAGTTCGTAACAACCTATTAACACAATATAGGTGTGTAGGAAAAGACTTTTTCTAAATCATGAACAGCAACTGCACATGAAATAAAGTAAATAGTTGACAAATGGGACCTCATCAAACTCCAAAGCTTCTGTACATTGAAGAAACAATGAAAGAAGTGAAAAGAAAACCAACAGAGTGGGAGGAAATCTCACCAGTGATTCATCCTGACAGTGTATTAACATCAAGAATATATACTGCTCAAAAAACAAAGATTAAGAAGACAAATGACCTATCAAAAGATGGAGTCAAGAGCTTTTAGCAGAGACTTCAACCAGTGAGGAGTAAAAGATGGCTGAGAAACATCATTAAAAAGTGTGGACATATTAATAGAGAGAGAGAGAGAGAGAGAGAGAGAGAGAGAGAGAGACTCTGTTTTCCTTACTGGTGCCATGCCTGTTTGGTTGACCAGATGCTAAAGGAAAGATCTACCCTCAGTAACATTTAGGAAACACAGATTAGACTCCATAGGCCTTTAGAAAAAAATAACAATAGTACTAGAGGGCAGGAAGTCAAGGGGCTTAGGAAAACGGGGTTGAAGAAGAGGGAGGTACTCTGAAAACCATCAAATACACTGTAAGAAATTCTCAAATTGATAAAAGACCAGTGAAACAGAAAAGGGAGTCAAGAAAAGGATATTCCTATAGGTGAGCTTGATTCATGATAAAAGAGAAATTACAGGAGAATGAGTAAAGGATTCTTTTATTAGTAAACAATGTTGGATTAATTAGGTAAGCATATGGAAAAGGGTCAATCTTGACTTCTTGCCTCATACCATAATAAAATTCTGTTCTGGAGGCTGAAGAGACAGCTCAGTGGTTAAGAACATGTACAGCTCTTGTCTTGACAAGAGTTCGGTTTCCAGCACCCATGATTGGTAGCTCAGAACTGCCTATAACTTCTGCTCTAGGGGACTTGAAATCCTCCTCTGTCTTCCATGAGCATCTGAGTTCACATGCACATTCACACATGCAGATACAGAATGTGAATCCTCTAAGCATGTTTTGGAACTAACCTATAGTTTATTTTCAGACATCATAATTTTGGCATATCTATGGCATCCATATAGGCATAGTTTGGAGTGATATAAATTGGAAGGAACAAAAACAACAAAAAAGACTGGGTCAAAGAACTGACTGAAACAGTAACCTTCTGCCCCAAAAGAGTAAACTTTGGCATCTAAAAAACTAAAAAAGACTGAGAAAAAGATGAAAGTCATGTATGGCAGAAAGAACACATGATCTCTGGCAGGGTGGGGGGCAAGGAAAGGTAATTGGGTCTAAATTTGATTAAAAAATGTATGAAATGCACAAAAACTCAATAAAAATAAGCTATATAAAGAAGAACCTATACAAAATATTTTAATGACTAGTATAAAAGTTAAAATAACACGTAAATGAACATCATCAACGGAGTAAAGATCTAACAGTTATCAAGAAATGTGGGACACTATGAAAAGACCATACCACCACATCACAGGGATAGAGGAAGGAGAAGAATCCCAAAACACTATTGACCAGATCTTCAACAAGATAATAGAAGAAAATTTCCCCAAACTGAAAAAGACAATCTCATACAAACATGAGAATCACATAGAACACCAAAGGACCAGAAAAGAAACTTCCCACACCATATAATTGTTAAAACACTAGATACTCAAAACAAAGATAAAATACTGAAAGCCACCAGGGAAAATCAACAAGTTACATATAAGGGGAAACCCATCAGAATCACAGCTGACTTCTCAGTGCAAACTATGAAAGCTAGAAGAATGTGCACCAAAGTATTCCCTGTGCTAAATGACTTTAGATGTCAACCCAGACTACTATATCCATCAAAAATGTCAGTTATAGTTGAAGGAAAAATAAAAATATTTCATGATATTAACAACATGAAAGAATACATGTCTAAGAATCCAACACTTCAGAAAATCCTCAAAGCAAACCAGGAACAGAGGAAAGGAGCAACTATCCCTTAGCAATTAAAGAAAGAAATCAACAAAAGCATTACAGAGTAAATGCAAACCTAGACCAAGAATGTAAACAAAATAAGATGAAAGGAAGCAGCACACATCTCTTAATAATAACCTTAAATACTAATGGTCTAAACTTCCCAATCAGAAGACATAGGCTGGGAGAATGGATTAAGAAACTGAACCCTTCTATAATCTGTCTACAAGAAACCCAACTCACCCTCAAAGACAGATACTACCTTAGAGTGAAAGGATGGAAAAAATTATTCCAAGTGAATGGTACCAAGAAACAAGCCTAAGTGGCAACTCTAATATCAGAAAAAATAGATCTCAAAGTAAAACTAATCAGAAGAGACAGAGAGTCATTATATCCTAGTCAAAGGAACAATTAACTATGAAGACTCCACAATCCTAAATGTCTATGCACCAAACTCTGGTGCATCTAACTTTATAAACACTACTCTGCAGGACCTCAAGACACAGGTTAATCCTAACACACTAATAGTGGGAGACTTCAACACCCTACTGAGCCCCTTGGATAGATCAACTGGACAAAAAATAAACAGAGAGACATCAAAACTGAACAATACAATACACCAAAAGATCCTCAGAGACATCTACAGAATATTCCACACAAACACCAGAGAATATACTTTCCACTCAGCACCTCATGGAACATTCTCCAAAATTGACCACATATTGGGACACAAAAGAAATCACAACAAATGCAAAAGGATTGAAATTATTCCATACATTTATCAGACCAGTGCAATAAAGCTCAATACGAACACCAGAATAAGCCCAACTAGTGACAAGAACACATGGAGACTAAGCAACACAATTCTAAATAATGAATGGGTCAGGGAAGAAATAAAGAGTGAAGTAAAAGTATTCATGGAACAGAAAAAAAAAAGACAATACAACACAACAAAACCTGCGGAGTACTTTAAAAGCAGTCTTGGGGCTGGAGAGAGAGATGGCCTAATGGTTAAGAGAGATGACTGCTCTTGCAGAGGACCCAGGTTTGATTGCCAGCACCCACATGGCAGCAGAGAACCATCTTTAACTCCAGTTCCAGGGGAATCTGACACCCTCTTCTGACTTCCACGGCATTGCACTGCACAACAGGGGTGCACAAACCTACATGCAGACAGTACATTCATGCACATACAAAAATAAATAAAATTAAAAACATTTTTTTTAATTTTAAAAATTATTTTAAAAAAAGCAGTCTTGAGAGGGAAATTTATAGCCCTAAGGGTCCACATTAAAAAAAAAAAGATAAAACAAGCAGAAAGGGAAAAAATAAAAGATTTCTAAGCACTGCAAGGTAAAAACACCTTGCAATGACACAAATGAACTGTAAACTATACGACGTGAAATGAAGATTTCTACAAAAATAAGAGCAGAAATCAATGAAATAAAAACAAAGAAAAATATACATTTAGAAATCATGAATCCAAAAGCTGGTTCTTTGAAAGATAGAACAAAATGACCTATACCTCCCAGTTAACGGGGGGGGGGGGGTGGGGGGAGGAGATGATTGAGATAGATGGAGAGAGCAGGAGAGAGAGAGAGGATGAGAGAAACTAATTCGAATCAATTAGTATCTCATGATGAAAGGGGCAATACTTACAATAGACAGTCAAAGAATCCACAGACAAATCATACTCGGGATACTCTTCATAAAGGCTATATCTCCTATTACTTAAATTTGAAAACTAAGAAGATATGGCGTGAAATATTTGAAATCCTGGGAACTAACAAAAGCTTAACCAAAAGGAGATTGACACGTTAGCTTAAACAGCCCACACATATATTGAGGAAATTGAGGATGCACTACATAAACTCTCCCAACTAAAAAAAGCCCAGGCCCAGATGGATTCACAGTAGAATTCTATAAAACATTTAAAGAGGTTCTACAACCATTACTACTCAAAGAAGGATCCAGGGCTGGAGAGATGGCCTAGCAGTTAAAAGTGCTGACCGCTCTTACAGAGGACCCGGGTTCGATCCCCAGCACCCACATGGTGGCCGAGAACCATCTGAGACTCCAATTCCAGAACTCCAGTTCCAGGGGAATCCGACACCCTCTTCTGACCTCCGTGGCATTGCACGACACGGATGCACAAACTTGCATGCAGACAGTACATTCATACACATACAGAAATAAATAAATTAAAAAAAAAAGAAGGATCCAAACAGAGGAAATGCTCCCAAATTCCTTCTATGAAGCCAACATCATCCTAATACCAAAACTAGGCAAAGATACAACCATTAATGAACATAGATGCAAAAATTCTCTACAAAATACTTGCAAATCACATACAGACCCACATCAAAGAGATCATCCATCATGACCAAGTTGGATTCATACCAGAGAGTCAGGGATGTTTCAACATACATAAATCAATAAATATCATAAAACACATAAATGGATTGAAAGACAATAATCACACAATCATCTCAATTGATGCAGAAAAAGCCTTTGACAATATTCAGCATCCCTTCATGTTTAAAGTCCTAGAGGGAATCAGAGTGAAAGGAACATTCCTCTACATGATCAAAGCCGTATACAGCAAACTGCCAGCATAATCCTCAATGGAGAAGAATTGGAACCATTTCCCTTAAAGGTGGGAACCCAGCAAGGCTGCCCCTTATTGCCACTCCTCTTTAACATAGTGCTTGAAATGCTTGCTTGGGCAATAAGACAAGAGAAGGAAATTAAAGGAGTACTAATTGGAAAAGAAGAAGTTAAGCTATCCCTTTTTGCAGATGATATGATAGTTTACCTAGGGGATGCTAAAAACTCCACCAGAAAACTTCTAGAAATGATTGATGATTAAGAGTTTCAGTAAAGTGGCAGGATACAAAATTAACCTGGAAAAATCAGTAGCCTTTCTTTACAGCAACAATAAACAAGTGGAGAAGGAATATAAGACCTTCCCACTCATGTTAGCCTAAAAAATAATAAGATACCTGGGAAAAACCCAACCAAAGATACCAAAGATCTCTACAACAAAAATTTTAAACCCCTGAAGAAGAAGATTGAAAATGACATCAAAAAATGGAAAGATCTCTCATGCTCATGGATTGGAAAAATTAATATAGTAAAAATGTCCATTTTACCCAAATTGATAAACAGATTCAAGGCAATCTCAATCAAAATCTCCATAAGCTTCTTCATAGACTTGGAAAAACAATCCTTGAATTCATATGGAAAAACAAAAGACCCCAAATTGCTAAAGCAACCCTGAGTGAAAATTGCAATATGGGGGGGGATTACTCTACCAGACTTCAAGCTGTATTACAGGGCCATAGTCATAAAGGCAGCCTGGTACTGGCTCAAAAACAGATCCATTGACCAGTGGAACAAAATTGAAGATCCAAACTTGAGCTCATACAATTTCAGCTACCTCATATTTGACAAACGGGCAAAAAAACCTCAATGGAAGAAGGAGATCATCTTCAGCAAATGGTGCTGGCAAAACTGGATCATGATTTGTAGAAGAACAAAGTTAAAACCCTACCTCTCACCCTGTACAAAATCAACTCCAGGTGGATCAAACATCTCAACATAAAACCTGAAACCCTGAAGGTGATAGAAGAAAAAGTTCGTAACAACCTATAACACATAGGTTTAGGAAAAGACTTTCTAAATCAGACAGCAACTGCACATGAAATAAAGTAAATAGTTGACAAATGGGACCTCATCAAACTCAAAAGCTTCTGTACATTGAAAGAAACAATCGAAGAAGTGAAGAGAAAACCCACAGAGTGGGAGGAAATCTTCACCAGTGATTCATCTGACAGTGTATTAACATCAAGAATATATACTGCTCAAAAAACAAAGAATTAAGAAGACAAATGACCTACTCAAAAGATGGAGTAAAGAGCTTAGCAGAGACTTCACCAGTGAGGAAGTAAAGATGGCTGAGAAACATCTTAAAAAGTGTTGGACATCATTAATAATTAAGGAAATGCAAATTAAAACCACTCTCAGATATCATCTCAGTCTGATACGACTGGCTAAGATTAAGAACACAAAAGACACCAAATGCTGGAGAGGTTGTGGGGAAAGGGGAACACTCATCCACTGCTGGTGGGAATGTAAACTTATGCAACCATTATGGAAAGCAGTTTCAAGAACCCTTAAAAGACTCAAAATGAGCCTACCACCTGACCTAGCCATACCACTCCTGGGTATATACTCACCAGCAATCCTACAGCAATAATACATGCACTTTCATGTTTATTACAGCTCTCTTCACAATAGGGAAGAGCTTGAACCAACACAAATGCCCCTCAACTGACAAGTGGATCACAAAAATGTGGTACATCTACACAATGGAGTACTACTCAGAGGTAAAGGAAAATGACATCATGAAATTTGCAGGTAAATGGATAGAACAGGAAGCCATTATGCTAAGTGAAGTAACACAGTCCCAGAAAAACAAAGGGTGAATGATCTCCCTCATTTGTGGATGCTTGCATCAAATCCCCAGATGAAATGTAAGCTGAACCACATTATTGTTATATTTCTGCTTATCAGAAAGCAACTATGTTGTTATAATGTAAATCTCTCTCTTTTTTTTGTCTTTTTGAGACAGGGTCTCCCTGTAGCCCCAGCTGTCCTGGAACTTGCTATGTAGACAGGAGGGCCTTGAACTCACAAAGATCCACCTGCCTCTGCCTCCCGAGTGCTAGGATTAAAGTCGTGTACCACCATGCCCGGCTTATAATATAAATCTCTTACCAGGCTCTAGAATCAATCCACCACTTGCTTAGTACACACATATGCCCTGCTCTTCGCTGCGTAAGGACATGGCTAGCTGTTTTAAGTTCCTGCTATCACGTAAGGATGTGGCTAGCTGTTTTAAGTCCCTGCTATCACGTAGGGACGTGGCTAGCTGTTTTAAGTCCCTGCTATCACGTAAGGACGTGGATAGCTGTTTTAAGTCCCTGCTATCACGTAAGGACGTGGATAGCTGTTTTAAGTCCCTGCTATCATGTAAGGACGTGGCTAGCTGCTGTTTTAAGTTCCTGCTATCAATCATGACTTTCTTGCTGCAATGTACTGGAACCCAGAATTGTGAGTCAGTTTTTGTACGGGTATTTTGTCGCAGCAACAGAAATAAAACTAAGACAGTAGTAAAATCAGGGCAGTTTTATTTTTATTGAAGGCTCCTGGTGATTGGTTCCATCCAAGACTGAATTGTATGAATGCATTTTACTTAAGAAATTCAGCATCTGTGCACTTTTTTGTATTCATTTCTGCTATGCATTTTATATTTGAATAAAAAAGCTGGAATAAAAAAAACATCAGCTTTAAATTTAAATTTAAATTTAAAAATGCTTTAAAATAGAAATGATGTTGTTACAGAGTCACTACACATCACTCTACGACAGACTATTTTATTTGAATATTTAAAGCACTCTAAAAGAACTCTAAAATTGAAGAAACCTGCATCATTTGAGTTACAAATATCTACTGCTGGCTCCAGGAAATAGAAGAAACCCTATAAAATTTACTAAAAGGGAATATACATATAAAATAAAAAGTTAATAAATAGTAAGTGTTAATTGTGTGACCAGGAGTAATATATGCTATATATTTTAAATTCAGGTATATGTGTATCTTTTTTTTTTGTATAATATGTATTTAATATGAATATCAAAGAGTCATACATATCCCTTCAATATACAAAATATCAAATTGGTGTTTTAGGAATGAAGAAAAACCTTTTCACAAAACATATGTGTATCTTTTCATTTATCACATTAGAACTGTTAATGAAGGATAAAATACTATTATTACATCATTACTTTACTTATTTATTCCACTAAACTTATAATTGAGTACTTTGTTTTTGCCTGTGATTACATCTGCCCTTTGAGACTATGCCCATTGATCTCAATTCTCAATACACAAAAAGCTTTGGGGAATGCATCCATGAAGTGAAAAAAGGTTTCCAAGCACAAAAATGTATTTTTAAGGCTAGAATGATCCTTGTGCAGACAACTCCACAATCATCAGGGGTTGGTTTTCTTGCATTGTTTAAGGTTAAGCCCCACATTGCTATAGATATGCCTTCATTTGACAAATAGCTGCTCATCTGAAGCTGGTCCTGCTGCCAACCAGCTTCACTTCTGATCACAGAGCAGACACAGGGATATATGGATGAGACCAAAGTTCTGATTCCAGGCTTGCAAAGCAATCAATAAGAGTGGATAATCTATAACACAGGTTTTCTGGGTGTACTATGATCACTATCTTACCAGTTCCTGCCTTCAAAATTGTTTAGTGTTTCATTTAAATATATGTTGCTTCCATATAACTCTTTTATTTAGTAATAGGCATAGAGTCCTGTGGCTAAAGGCATCAGACAAAGACAGCACTTCACAGGTAGAAGCCATAATTATAACAATATTATTTAGGCAGTTATCTGTCCAAAATTCCTTTTCTGTGAAGATCTACAGGTTAAATATACACAACCACTGAAAGAGCAACTAATAACTCCATTTTGTTACTGGCTTTTGGTTAACATTACTTTGGTAATATCTTAACAAATATGTATTTTACCAAAGTCATAAATTAAATGTAATTTTTCAAGCCCCATATGAAAACCCACCATTTAACTGTCCCACTACATCTCTGGCTTTGTTTTACGTACAGACATTTAAAGATTAGAGTACAGAGAATAGACATTAAATACATAACATGATCTATCTCAGCTAAGCATTATTAATATTTGTAATTTTTTTTGGTTTTACACTCTTTTTGGTATTTTTGAGACAGGGTCTCCCTTTTAGTACCAGGTGTTCTGAGGTCACTCTGTAGACCAGGCTGGCCTTGAACCCACAGAGATCCACCTATCTCTGCCTCCCGAGTGCTGGGATTAAAGGCGTGCACCACCACGCCCGGCAATATTTGTATTTTCAAGAGAAAATCTTTTGGAGGGGTTGGAATTTTATTTATTTGAAGGGATAGACTCACTCTGTAGCCAATGATGGCTTAGAACTCATCGTATTACCAAGGTGACCCTCAAACTCATGACCATCCTCCTGCCTCAGCCTCCCAAGTTCTGGGATTACAGCCGTGAGCTACCGCACCCAGCTCAGAGAAAATCTTCTCCTTTTCTTTAAATTTTCCTGACATGTATTAGAGCCTATGTCATATAGAAGCATATACATGGTGTTTGTTTCTTCCACTAAGTAGGCAGTTTGATTTCCCAAGGGGCAAGAATTTAAGACCAGAAAGGAAGTGGAGCAAGGCTTTGTGGGAATTATTTGAGCCTTAAAGAAATGTAGACAGTTTGGAAGTTAAATAAGGTTCAAGCTGATTCTTACTGTGAATGTCTAAACTGCTTTGCTTTAAACCTTCCTTTCTGAAGTGCCATAAAGTTAGCTTTGAATGGACTGTGAGATAGGCTTTCCCTATAGAGCAAGTTTCAGCCAGGCGGTGGGAGATCTCATCTAAACACAGATGGCAACAGTATATTTGTGAAGTCTACTTGCAGGCAGACCTAGTGAGCTGATCAGACAGAAATAATTCTTAAGTCATATTTGAATCTGGGGATAATTCTGCATTTTTTTCAACTACATTGGGGCATTTTTCAGTTTCGTTGATAAAGATCTGAGCTGCATTTGCTTAAAAGAATCCAGGACAGCTGAGGCTACAGGGGAGACCCTATCTCGAAAAGACCAAAAAAAGATAAAAAATAAAAAAAAAGGCCGGGCATGGCAGCACACGCCTTTAATCCTAGCACTCGGGAGGCAGAGGCAGGCGGATCTTTGTGAGTTCAAGGCCAGCCTGGCTTACAGAGTGTGTTCCAGGACAACTGGGGCTATAGGGAGACCCTGTCTCGAAAAGACCAAAAAAATAAAATAAAATAAAAAATGAAAAAAATAAAAGAATGCATTTCAATGGAATGCAGATTAAAGTCATTAAGTAGAAGATACATACAGGATAAGGAAAATGTAAGGTGTAACTAGAAGTGCTTCAAAATAATGTTGGCATGATGAATTGCATGCGCATTTGACATAAGTGACAGCCCATCAAAGTAATAACTATCAACAACTAGGGCTGACATTTTCAATTAAGAAAACAGGAAAACCAGCAATGAATTCTCCTGTGTATGCTTTGTTTATTTGTTTTGTGATGGCAACAGTGAACATAGACCCTCACACATGGGAAGCACATGCTCTACCATTAACTTATCCTGAGTATCCTGAGTCCTGCCCAATACATGAGATTTTAAGTAAATAATTTGTATTAGGAATTATATCTCATAAAATGTGTACAGGTTTATTATAAGAAATGGACAAAATCTGCAGTGATGACAACTATCATATATGAAATGACCTGTGTTCCCTATACTCAGTGTCACTGTGTTAATCTCACAGCCACCCTGTAAGGTATAGTATTATAGTTAGCTAACATTTAATAGAAAGGAGAACTGAAAGAATATTTTTGCCCAGAGTGTGTAACAATCAGGTAGCAAAACTGGGTTGATTTAATAATGCAAACTGTATGAAAAGAAGAAAAATAAAAAACTAAAAATACAATGCCATGCAACATTCAGATAGGGATCTAGATATATCCAGATACATATAAAATAGATTTATAAATACATCAGGTTAATGATATTTATTGTTATTAAGATTATATTTTCTTATTTGTCATTTGTTCTTTGTCATTTCAGTTATCAAGACTCTATTGGGAAGTGTTATTTAGTCAAACTTTATCCAATCAATATACTTCAACTCCCAGTTGAAATGCCTGTGTATTCAAGGACATGGCTTAAAACAAGCTGGTTTCTTCTTGGTGTATTTGCTCATGTGAGTCCATGAAAAAATGTTCTCACCTGTTTTAATATAAGCAGTCCAGGAATATCATCTACCTACAAATCATGAGTGTCGATTTTCTCTGCTTTAGCATTTTATGCCTTTCCTAGATGTTGGCCACAAGTCCAGAATCATGTCTACCAGAGAATGTGTTAGAGATTTAGTATATTTTAACTATGTTATATATTACTGCTTCTGTGTTCAGAAGCAATGAGTTTAGTGTAAGATCAAAGTCTGATTAAAGTATTTGATACTTCTTCAGGAAAACCTCTACCACATATGATTTTGGTATTTGAATCTCTCAACTTCAGTGTGATGCTCAAACACAATACACAGCTTATTGGCCCTGAAGCTTGAAGCCACTCCCGGGATCTGCTTAGTAAGCTGCGTTTCTGAATTTCTTGCTGCACCATCAATATGGCACTCTTCCTGGCAACAGTTACATGTACCCCCCTCACTGTGATTAGTTGCCCCCTGTGCTGAGCTGGTAAACAGCATGTAAACATCTATAGAAGCATGTGCAGGCTGAGGACTACGAAACTGCATGGTTAAGTCGACCTTTCTGATGATCGGATGTGCTCTAATTATCTCTGTGCTGGTTGATAAAAGCTTCCCACATACCCTGTACTCGAAAATAAAGTTTTGAGTTTTACCTTCTGTGGTGCTCTCAGAGTGGGTTTTGCTCCACTGCACTTACCCTCGGTAGAGAAGGGAACAAGGACCAGTCTTATGAAGGTCTACACTGAGGGAGTTAGGAAGGACTAACAAGTAGAAAAAGACCACACAGGAGTCAAAGTGGTGTGCTGTGTCTAGAGTAGGGAACTCTTTCTACTTCAAAATGTTTCAGCAATATAATATTGATGTTCATAAAAATATTTGGGGGGAGAGAAACCATTACAATCTTTTATGCTTGGCAAGGATACAGAGGTTTAATTAGGCTTAATGTTTGAACTTTTGTTTTGAAGGAATACCTTAACTTTTACAGCAAAGCTGAAGGTTATCAAGAAAAAAATTAACATAGACTTAAGCACAAGTGATATACAAAGAGAGACAGATAGTGTCAGAGATAACAGAAAGGGAGGTCAAAATCACTGGGGTTGTTGTTGTTTTGACTTTATTTATTTATTTGTTTCTTTTCAGCCATGTTGGGGATTGAGCACAGGGCTAGGTAAGCACTCTGCCTTTGAACCATGCCCCAAGCCCTTTACCTAAAGCTTCATAACATGAGACAAATAAAAAGGAATGGAAAATATTACTATATTAATTGGAGTCATCTTATATTATATTGTGATTCTTTTAATTATAAGCAAAGCTTTATTTTCTTTATAATTAAATCAAACCATTCTACACCAACAAAAAGGAAAAAAAATACATAAAATTTTGAACTTCTACAGGAGAATTAACAGAGAATAATGGGAAGATTTTGGAGTCTTGTCCTGTTTCCTTCCTTCACTCTTTGAATTATGAAGGGGAGCAAGTCAGTAATCTTTATTTTCCAGAACTCTGAGGTAGGTTCAATTTGTGAACTTCTACCAATACTGCACAGGTTATAAACAAGGAAAGAATTGGTTAGTATTCTTCCAATTAGACCGGTATTGGGAAAAAATGCAGAGAAAAATATTAATTTTCTCGAGTGTCATGGATTAGAGTCAAACACCCTTACTAGCAGTAATAATTCAACCCCACCAAAGCGAATATGGGGAGTCATGCAACTTTTCTCTTCCTCTGGCTAAGTATCAGTCAGAATTGGACTATATGATCAGCCAACTAGATGTGTTTACAGATGTGTCAATAACTTAGCTAAATGAAAATATTTGGCTCTCTTTGTGAATTTTTAGGTTTTACTTTAATATTCGGTCTCATATCATCTACTGCCTCAGAACAAAAGCATACATGAGGAGGCAGGTGTACGGTGCTACTTCCCTGAAAAGTTAGCAGTTTCAGTAGTTGGCCTTCGAAGCCCCCTACATCATGTTTCTAGAGAAGACTTGGCCTTGCATTCAATGGCCTTCATTCTGATACAAATAGCCCTGCCTGTTAAATGGGGACAGAAGGAGCAGGGGGCAGCCTCTATGCATGGAGAGAGCTGTTTTCTGACCAACCTGAAATCACAGAACGATTACTTCTCTTTATTTTACATACCATTTTATATTTTCTCCTTGGAAGTCCTTAAGTCAAAATTTTACCATCTTCACTTACTTTTGAAGGAGCAGTTGCTTTTTCATTCATCTAGTAATAATGTCCTTGATATTACTCCTCTGTGATCCCAAACAAAATATCTCTATGACATATTTTCTTAGATGAGAGATAGAGAGGAGTTTCATTGAGATGAATGCTCTCACAACTCGGCATCTGCCCTAAAGGAGGAACTCGATGGCCAGCACATTTAAACAGATATCCCAACACATGTTTTTGCCTTTTTCTGAATTACCATCAATATTATAACCATTATCTACTGTTTTCTGCATTGTCTTCCTTTCTTGCGCATTGACAATTACCTGTTAAAAATTAATTTTTTAGTGCCACTTGCACTAAAAACAGAAAAATAATATTAAATACTAGATAAATGCAGACTATCAGTTTGATCACCAATGATTTTGTCATGCATGACACTAGAAATTGTTTATAGTCTTTAAACGATGTCACAATTGCTGTGGCATATAAAAAAGGAATATATTTTACTGAATGTCACTAACTAGGTCTAGGGCCCCCCTCTCTTTCTCTCTCTCTTACTCTCTCTCTCTCTCTCTCTCTCTCTCTCAGTGAATGTGTGTGTGTGTGTGTGTGTGTGTGTGTGTGTCTTTCTTATTCTCTCCTGGTAAGGAAGGAAAGTATATATCATGAAAATACAGTGAAAATGCTTCTATTTACCACCTAATTTCAGAAATTTAGATGATCTTTTATTCAGAAATCCCACATTGTGTTGGGGAGAAGGATGTTGCATATCCTTCTGTAGGCAATGTTCTTAGATAGAAAAGTCCTATTACAAATTCAGTGTGTCCTATTTATTGCAGATGAGCATCTCATCTTTTCAGTGTGGGTTTAGTCCTCCTTTTCCTACAGGTGGTGAAATTTACAGTGAGTAATTGCCTGCCTTAAACCAGGATGTGCAGAAATCAAGTGCAGAGTCAAAAATTGGACACAAATATCCTGACCCCTCACCTCTTCCTCAATCCACTGCACTGATTTCTTCTTTGGGCCTTGGTAGCAGTAGCAGGCATAGCCATATGCCAAGAACCCATTCCTTGTGTCATCAGGAAATAAATTTTATGGGTAAGGGAGCTCAGCTAGTGACTGATTGCAAAGCACTTTGAAAATGGAAAACCAAATACAGTGTAAGTGCTCGGTGCTGCCATTATTCAGAAAGTAAGAAACTGAGTGCAGAGCTCTCATTGTGACTATTTGTAACTGGGACATAAAAGAATTTGGAAAAAGAAGCAGGAAGGGCCATAGGTAATATGATTGAGCTATAGGAAGAAGTTTCACTAAGAACCTTAACTTTTTTGTAAGGCATCAAATCCTGAAGGCATAACTGCAAGCTTGGATAGTATTAATAGATTCATATGATTTTTATTATTAAATATTCTAAGGGAATATGAAAATGATATAATAGCCATATAGGCAGAGGATATTTTATATATCACCCCTAAATTAGAAGCATAATTCTGAGTAGAGATATCAGTGATCCTTAAAGAGGAAACCTTGCTGAAAGAACTGGTAAAGAGTATAGTTACTCATACTTCAGGAAGATATCTGTAATGAACTTCCAAATTTCTCTTAGGGACATGGGATCTCTTGTTTGGAGGAATTTGGTACTGTTACAGCATGAACACACAGGTTCAGAGACTCAGTTCCACCAACCTCAGGAAAGAGCTCTTAGGAGCAACTGGAAAAGGAAGCAACTTGAAGACAACACGTTTGCTCGAGTTTTGCCTGTTTCCCCCTCCAGGCATGCCCTCCCACTTTTAGTCCATCTTTCCAGTTCTGGGTACCCAACCTCAACCTTCATTCTTCAATGTTCCCTCTAACTGACCACTCAGTCACCAATATTAATCTTTCACTTTTTAATTTTCTCTTTCTGTGTTCATTTTAATTGAATTTTTGTTATTTTAGTACAATATAGTTTATGGTATTTAGGTCTGCTCCACCCTTTCTGCACCTTCTCTCACTGCCCCCCCACCCAATTTAATATACTCTCATAAATATAATATGACCTATAGATTTTAATTTGTGTCCCCAAATGTCCATGTTCGGTCCATCCACTGGGCCCACAAAGACTAAGACACTGCCTTTCCCCTTCCCAGAAGCCATCAATTGACAAAAGTTCCTTAGGTTGTTTTAGGATTACCTACCCACTTCCCTGTGTCTCTTCTGGGGTTTTGTCTGATTTGAGCTCGCAAAGGGTTTGAGCATGCTGTCACCATTGCTGTGAGTTCATATTAAGTAAAGGACCAACTCTATGGAAAACTCTGTTTCCTTGTGGTCATTCACCCCCCCCTCTGTCTTTCAGTCTTTCTGCCTCCTCTGCTGCAATGAGCCCTGAGCCTCTGTAGTCTCTGGTTCTCTGCATGTTGCCCAGTTGTGGGTTTTGTGTTAATCACCATCTGCTGCATAAGGAAATGTCTCTGGTAAGAATAAAGGGATGCATTCATCCCTAAATGTAAAAGTTGCATTGAAGATGTGTCACTTAGGGTTAAGTGTCTCACAGACACTTATTCTCTGTGTTTGACTAGTTCTGGGATTCTGTAATAGTCTCTAGTTCTTGCAAAAAGAAGTTTCTTTGATGAGGGGTGAAAGGTTCACTTGTCTGTAAATATGAGAATCCATATTTAGAATAAAGTAAGAAATTATGTTGGTCTAGGGATGTGGCAAAAGTAGGCTTCTCTCTAGGTCCATGACCTCTGCAGCCTGTGTATTTCTCGGTTTAGAGTACCACACATGAGTTCTTTTCCATTGAGTGGGCCTTAATTCCAACCAGACAGTACTTGATTAACTGCCAAATAAAAGTGCCACTACTGCACAAATAGTGATAGTGCTGGGCCAGTCATAGTTCTTAGGCTTTACACTGGGCAGAAACATTGCTTGGTTTTCTCCCTTAGCAGCTTTATAGTGTCCTCTGATACCATCAGAGCTCGTCTTCAGGGAGGATGCATCCAGGGCAGTTCCAGCTCAGTTGCTCCAAGTCCTGTGTGCAAAGTGTGTCCTGTCTTTAGCAACAAGTTCTGGGAGGCAATCAAGGGCTGAAGCACTAACCTGTGTTATTTTGGGAGTCTCTTAGACTACTCTGAACAACAACTCAAAGAAAGGTTTCTCTTGCCTGACACTGTGGGGGATTTTTTTGTTATATAGCCTTCAGCTAGGCACAGGCACTTGTATATTTATGGTTTGTGTACTTTTCAGTATGACTTTATACTAATACATTTCTCTCTGATTTTCACACCACCCAAGCATCATTTATCTATCCTCTTACTCCCCCTGTATAACCTTCTCTCCTCCCTCCCTAGTTTAAGTGCCCCTCTTCCCCCATTGTCCTCCTAATAACACCTGCATCCTACTATCCTTTCTTTTTCTCTCTTGAGTTTTGCCTTCTTCCAATGGGTCATTTCTGTTTTCCTGGGTCCTGCAGTTATATCAGGATATATAACCCATGTTTCGGGATTTGGAGCTAAGATCTGCAAATGAGAGAGAACATATGTTTCTTATTTTTCTACATCTATGTTACTTCACTTAGTATAACAGTTTTTAGTTCCATCCATTTACCTGCAAATTTTATGATCTTGTCTTTCTTTACTGCTGGTACAAGGTCCTACTGTGTAGCTCTAAATGACCTGGAATTCTTTATGCAAATGAAGCTTGCTTGGAACTCACAGACATGTACCTGACTCTGCTTGTTGAGTGCTGGGATTAAAGGTGTGTGTGTGTGGCTACTGAGATGGCTCAGCAGGTAAAGCAATCCACTGAGTTTTATCTCTGAGACTCACAAAATGGAAGGAGAAAAACCAACTCCTGAATCTGTCCTATAACTGCCACGTGTACTACTTCCCCAAAGAAATATAAATAAATATAATTAATAAAAACAAAGGCATGTGCCACCAAACCAGGTTACTTTTCCTCATAAATGTTTAAAGCTTTATTTTATTTTATTTGTGTGCATGGGTGTATGTCTGTGTGTGGGTATGTACATGTACATGTGTCTGAGGAGGCTAGAAGAGGGCATTGGTTCCCCGGGAATTGGAATTACAGAAAGTTGTAAGCCCCCTAAGATGAGTGCTTGTAACCAATCAAGGGTCCTTGGCAAGAGCAGTCTCTCTAGCTTCCTTATACATTTTGAAAACATAAAAAATGAAAAAGAATGCTCAATAACTACTTCTTGCATTCACTACTTAAATGCACTGACACATTTTCTTTATCCTCTAGTTTTTGCTAAGCCACTTCAAAAATCAATTGTAGAGATAATGATAAATCGTGTTTAAGTACATCCGCACATCTTTCCTAAGGATAAAGATAATCCCTCACAAGCCTCAATGCCATGCACACCTAGGAAAATTAAACATGATCCCATAATGGAAAACTAAGTTTATATTAAAATTTGCACAATTATCCAAAGTACCATTTATGTAGCAGGGTGTACTGAAGCAAATGATTCCATTAATATCAGAGTTCTACAATTAGCATTTGAAAGCGGCACCTGTTTACCTTCTGGGCTTGTTTTGTTTTAGAGGACCAAGAAAGGCCCATTATTTTTTAAAAAGTCACATTGAATATGCTGAACCATAGGAACAAGAACTTAATAATGTTATATAGCCGAAATTTGTCCAATTGGTACTTCAGGAAATAATATAAAAAGTTTCTGTATTCCTTTAATTTTCTATAAATTATTAAAATAGTGACATTAAATTGTTCTTACATATCTTTTTTTCCTTTCATTTTTTGGATTTTGAGACAGGTCTCCTTGCAACCCCAGCTTTGCCTGGAACTCTTTATATAGACCAGGTGGACCTCAATCTCACAAAGATCTCACAGAGATCTAACAGAGAGCTGCCTCTGTATCCTAAGTGCTGTGATTAAAGGCATGAGCGGGGCTGGAGAGATGGCCTAGCGGTTAAGAGCGCCGACCACTCTTACAGAGGACCTGGGTTCGATCCCCAGCACCCACATGGTGACCGAGAACCATCTGAAATTCCAATTCCAGGAGAAATCCAGGGGAGTCCAACACCCTCTTCTGACCTCCGCGGCGTTGCACAACACGGGTGCACAAACTTGCATGCAGACAGTACATTCATACACATACAGAAATAAATAAAATTAAAAAAAAAATAAAGGCATGAGCAAACACGCCCAGCTTATAAAATATTTTTATCAGGCATATTTCACAGGAAATGCGGTAGCCTATATATTAGATGATGACAGAAATAATTTCAGAGTATTTGTCTATTAATGTTACTTTTTATCATTCTTAATGTTTTGGATGAGGTAACAACACAAGCCTGATTTTTCCCTTTCTACTTAACTGATACTATTTCATAGTTCTAATATTTAATTTTAAATTCCTTAAGATGATATTAGAAACCATGCTTTCCATTAATTTTGGTTACCAACAAAATCTATAATATAGAAGTGAAGAGTCAGCAGATCTCTAGTGAATATGTATTAGTTTAACTATTTATAGCAATTCAGTGCTGATACATCAGTGCTAGTTCATAAAATCTCTCCATTGTGATACAATCAGGTACATTCTTACAGGAAAATGTGGCCCTAGCTTCTGCTCCAGTTCTATTAAAATTGTACTGATGAAAGCTTTGTTCACGATAAGCACAGAATTCAGGCATTTCAGAGTAGGTTGTCAAAGACCTAAAAGACCAAAAGACCATAAATTCTGTTAATCCAGGTTAGTCTAACATTGTATGTCCCCCCCTTTTTCCTTGGGGTATGTACTGATTCTTGGAAAGAGTACAGGGAAAGGTTAAGACTCCATATGAAATGTGGATGCTAATGAAGAACTCAGCAAAGCTCTAAGAGCATGTAACTAGAAAGACAAATAGAGTTCATGCAATGTTAAGGGTCAGGACATGAAAAACATAGATACATAGGAAGAGTGGAGTTCAAAAATAACAACCTCACATTTGCCAGCTAATTTCTCATTAAGAAATTTGACAACTTTAAAAATATATTTTTATTATCCATATGATAGTATCGCCCATATGTATGTAAGTGCACCCTTCATACAATACCTATGGAGGTCAGAAGAGGACATCAGATTCCTTGGAATTGGTTATGGATGGTTGTTAGTAGGCATGAGAGAGCTGGAAATTGAACCTGGGTCCTCTGCAAGACATGCCAGTGCTCTTAACCACTGAGCTATCTCTCTCCAGCCCCAAGAAATTTGACAGCTAAGAAGTGTCAAAAAAATTGACAAGATTCATATGTGGTTCATATGTCATAATGTTTAAAAACAATGCAGATAGTATTGATTAGAATGTAAAATTTTGTGCTAATAGCATTCAAAAAGAAAAGTTTGGAACGTACCAATGGAAAGGGTTTCTAAAACTAAGGGTCTGAAATATCTCAAATCAGCTTGGTCACCATTGGGTTATGGCCATTTACACATCTCATTTTGTGCTAGAAGCTCCATTGGACTCTAGCACATCCTTTGAGAGATACAAGTATTATCTGATGTTTCTGTAATATTTCCTTCACAATTCCTCACATTTACTCAAAATTATCAAAATTGACAAGAAAAAAAAAAAAAAACACCCGATTAAACAAAAACACAATAAGAAGTGACAGAAATGTCTTCATAGTAACCAGATGTAAGAGGGATCCAGATATTATTTTTACAACCCCACCATTGCCATATTTTTAATCATAAGATGAAAATTTTCATGTGAGAAATAAAATTTACAACAAAGCATAAATAAAATCTAGACTTAACCAAGACAGGAACTAAAATGAAGAACACAATGACATCTTAATTGTCGATTGTTCTCAGATTAAAAAAAAAAAATTAAATCACTCAAGTAGGAAACAGTCCACTGAAAAAGCAAAGACGGAATTGTGAACCAAAGATAAAAATAAGTATTCAGAGAAGGGATTAAAGACTACAGACAATTTCACTTATTTTAGTAATTGTTGTTCTTGAGGAGCAGAAATGACACTGAGACAGTGTGTTGTGGCCAAAGTGATATTTTGAAAGAATGATCAAGAATTTTCCAGGATTAATGGTAAGTAGTTGGCTAAAGGGCACATTTGCCTTCAAATTTTTCTACTGGTTTTTCCAAAGATGGTATTTGAACATGAGAAATAAATGTATATATCAGTACTCTAAAAATCACCCAAGAGTGATGTTCTAACTATAGCTAATGTTTCTTTCAAATTCAGAAGCTAAACAGTAAAGTGAAATATAATATTCTAAAAGTTTTTAAGCTGTTTAAAATTTAAACATAAATATTTAACCATTTACAATTTACTAGATAACTATTTAAAAATATTGATATAAGTAAATGTGTCTTCCTTTTATATTCTTCTTTTTACATGTAGCTATAAAATTATCCATGAATGGGGTGTTGATGATATGCTGTTTCTATCCACTGAATTACTTTTGCAGTTATGTTTAATATCTCTGTTGGTACTTTCTTGGATCGCAATGCATTCTCAGGCTATAGCTATAATATTATACACCCATGATCACTATGGGACAGAATATGTTTAGAAATCAGTAGTGATTTTTGCCCACTGTATTTCACTTCTTCAATTTTTTTTGTTAATTTTAGTTCTTTTTTTTCCATTTCACAAAAATTTTACAATAATGACTAGAGTAGTTATTTTAAAACCCTGCTGTAGGGGCTGGAGAGATGGCCTAGTGGTTAAGAGTGACAACCACTCTTACAGAGGACCCAGGTTCAATCTCCAGCACCCACATGGCGGCTGAGAACCATCTGAAACTCCAATTCCAGGAGAACTCCAGTTCCAGGGGAATCCGACAACCTCTTCTGACATCCGCGGCATTGCACGACACGGGTGCACAAACTTGCATGCAGACAGTACATTCATTCACATACAGAAATAAATAAAAATAAAAATAAATGATAAAAAAAACCCTGCTGTAATTCTGAAAGAAATTATATTGATTCTGGTTGATGGTTTGAGAATTGAAAGGCGGACTTCAATGTTGAAGTTAATGGCATTTAAAAAAAATGAAGGCTCCTACGGTGCAATAAAACTCAATACCAACACCAGGATAAACCCTACAACCTACAAGAACACATGGAGACTAAACAACACTCTCCTGAATAATGAATGGGTCAAGGAAGAAATAAAGAAAGAAATAAAAACATTCCTGGAACTGAATGACAATGATAAAACAACACAGCAAAACCTATGGGACACTTTAAAAGCAGTCCTCAGAGAGGGAAGTTATAGCTCTTAAGTGACTACATTAAAAAACGAAGAGCACAAGTGAGTGTTCTAACACTGCATCTAAAGATACTTGAGAGACAACAACAGATGAACCCTAAATGCGCAAACAAGAAGAAATAACAAAAATCAGAGCAGAGATCAATGAAATAGAAACAAAGAAAACCATAACCAAAAAAAAAAAAAATCAATGAATTGCCAAAAGTTGGTTCTTTGAGAGAATAAACAATATAGAAGACCTCTAGCCCAGTTAAGCCAAAAGAAAGAAGGAACAACTCCAAATCAAATAGAATTGTGATGAAAGGGGAAATATCAACAACATGACAATAAAAAGATCCAGACAATCATAAGGGAATACTTCAAACCCTATACTCTACAATTTGAAAACCCTAGAAGAAAATGGAATGAATATCTGAAATCCCTGGGAATCACCAAAGCTAAACCAAGAAGAGATCGACAGGCTTAATAGACCAATAATACAGGAAGAAATTAAAGATTTAATAATTAGCCTCACAACCAAAAAATCGCCCAGGACAAGATGTTTTCAGAGCAGAATTCTATAAATATTTCAAAAAGACTTACAACATTACTACTCAAGTTTATAAGGACATAAACAGAGGGAGTTCTCCCAGAATTCCTTCTATGAAACCAACATCACGCTATTACCAAAACCAGATATAAGAATACAGCAAAAAAGGAGAACTATAGACCATCTCCCTAATGGACAAAGATGCCAAATTCTAAACAGGTACTGGCAAATCGCATACAGACCCACTCAAAAAAATCATCCATCATGAACAAAAACCGTTGGAATTCAAGATACCAGAGATGCAGGGATGGATTCAGCATGTATGAAAATCAATAAATAATCATCAAACATATAAATGGACTGAAAGGACAAAAACACCACCATCATCTCAATTGACACAGAGAAAGCCTTTGACAAAAATCAGGCTTCCCTTCATTTTTAAAGTCCTAAAGGCGAATTGGACTGGAGGATTCATTCCTCAAAATGTCAAATCAAAGCCATATACAGGAAAACCACAGCCAATATCATCCTAAAATGTGGAAATGACAGAAACATTCCCTTAAAGGTGGGTAAACCTGGCAAGGGCTGCCCCTATCACTACTCCCCTTTATATGGTGCTGGAAACACTTGCTAGGAGCAATAAGGCAAGAGGAAATTACAAGAGTTCTAATTGGAAAGGAGGAGTCCAATCTTTCCTTTCTTCTTGGCTGGAATATGATTGTTTACCTAAAGGATGCTAAAACATCCACCAGAAAACTCCTACGAATGATTAAGATAGCTTCAGTAAATTGGCAGTATACAGAATAAATCTAGAAAATCAGTAGCCTTTCCTTTTACACCAAAGCACTGAGAGAAGGAATACAAGGGGAACTTCCAAATCACAATAGCTTAAAAAAACAGTAAAATACCTAGGAACAAACATAAAAAACTAAAGAGACACCAAGGATCTCTACACAAAAATTTTAAAGAAACCCCTGAAGAAAGGAAGAATGAGGAATAAACATCAGTAAAGAAATGGAAAAACTCTCCCATGCCTCAATGGAACAGGGAAAATTAAAAATATAGTAAAAATGTCCAATCCTACCCAAACTCGTGTACAGATTTATGCAATACCAATCAAAATCCCCAAGAATTTTCTCACAGGCTTGGAAAAAAAATCACAACTTCATTTGGAAAAGAAAAGACCCCGAATAGCCAAGCAACCCTGAGATTGCAAAAAGAGCAATAACAGGGGGGTCGCTCTAACAGACATTAACTATACTACAAGGGCTAAGTCATAAAAACAGCCCTGATATTGGGCACAAAAACAGACTAGTTGACCAATGGAATAGAAACCTGAAGATACCAAACCTGAGCTACATACAGTTCGAGCCACCGTCTATATTTGACAAGGGGGAACAAGAAGACACACAATGGAGGAAAGACAGCATCTTCAAGTGTTGTTGGCAAAACTGGATCACCACTTGTAGAGAATGAAATTAAACCACTACCTCTTGCCTGTACAAAGTCAACTCCAGATGGTCAAAGACTCAAACACAAAGCCGGCGTGGTGGCTCATCGCCTTTCAATTCTAGCACTTGGTGAGGCAGAGGCAGGGCGGATCTTTAGTGGTTCAAGTCCAGCCTGTCTCCAAAGCGAGTTCTGGACAGCTGGATCTAAGGGAGACCCTGTCCATCAAAAAAAAAAAAAAAAAGACTTCACATGCTACCTAAACTCTGGGGTGATAGCAAGGAAAGTTGGCAGCAGACTACAAGACATAGGCGTAGGAAAAGACTTCCTAAATTAGACAGCAAGCTGCCTTCCAGAATTAAGGATTGATAATTGACACATGGGACCTCAATAAACAACAAAAGCTTCTGACATAAAAGAAACAAACAAGAACAGTGAAGAAGAATACACCCACAGAGTGCGAAAGGAAACCCTACACACACTGAATATATCGACAAAGCATTAATTCCCAGAGTTACAAGCTTAAACTGAAAAACCAGAAAGAAAACAAATGAATCACTCAAAAGATGGAGCAAAGAATCGAAAAGAGACTTCACAGAGAGAGGAATTAGAGCTGGCCTGAGAAATATCTTAGAACTGTTCAACATCGCTGATAACTAAGGAAATCCAAATTAAAACTAATCACTGTTGAAATATTCCCCCATACTTTACTCCTACCAATGAAGACTGGCTAGGATCCAGGAACAAACGAATGATACAAAGTGCTGGAGGGGTTGGGGGAGAGGGGGCACACTCATCATTGCTGTTGTGAATGTCAACTTGTTCAACCACTATGGAAAGCAGTGTGGAGCTGCACCTTAGACAAGACTCAACATGAGGCCTGCCATTTGACCCAGTCATACACGCTCTGGGTATATTTACCTCATCAAGGACTCGATTTCTGCGAGATACATGCACCAAGCTTGTTTATTGCAGCTTCTGTTCCACTTATTATCTATAAGTAAAAAGTCTCAAGAACCAACCACTGTCCTACAATGCCCTCAGCTGACAGTGGATCAGAAAGAGATGTGGTATCATGTACCACAATTGGAGAGTCTATCGCAGTTGGTAAAGAGGGACATAATCATCTGAACTTTGGCAGGTTAAATTGGATGGAGCTAGAAGACATTGTTAAGTTAGTGAAGTAACACTACGTCTTCGAAGAAAAAACAAACAATCAAATGGGTGTGCCCTTCATATGTGGATGCTAGTGCCACATAACCCAGTTATAAATATTACTTCTGGAGAGGGATCATATATAATGAAAGAGACACTCGAAGAAAGACTGCATCAGAAGCTGGATCTGAAGAGTGGTATTCGGGAAGGGTGGGATGGGCGGAGTAGGGACATGGGTTGTATATTTGATTCAATTTTTGCATATTTTTAATTGACATTAAATTCAACAAGTATCAGTTTTTGCCCATCACTACTGTCTACGATTGATCGATGGTTGTTTTATCTTGACTGTAAAGTAAAATATGTGTTATATTAACACATTGGTTTAAAGTTCTATTAAAAACAGTAATGCATCCTTGGAGGTTAATACAGAATATAATTTTGTCACGATCTTTGTTTTCTTAAAATCTGTATAGAACTAATATACTTGGGAATTGGCACTACAAACTATTTCTATAATCTTTTGCTGTTTACAGTATTCTACTCTGTGTAACATTCTTTGTCACCTATAGGATGAATTTAGACTTAAATAATTTTATCGTTTTTCTCTCAAGTAAATCACATATCATGCCACCAAAATCAGCGACGGTGAGATTTGATTGAATTTCTGTGCTTGGATTCCACCTATAGGGGGTTTTAGTGATGATTACAAGCGTTCTTCTTGGGAGACTCATTGCGTCAAAAAAACATATAAACCTAAAAAAAATGTGGGTGGGAGATACCTATGATATGAATTTAGAATATATCGCTTTTCTTTAAATTACCTGCAATTCAGATCTTGAAAACTAACTACTGGGAAACAGTATTTGTAGTTGTTCTCAAGTGTGCAAGAATGTCTAGCAGACTTCATTGATGCTGAAAGAAAAGATACAGCTTTGCATTGAAGTATGGGATGTACGATGAAAGGCCATACAGCAAAAGGTTGGGGCTCCATTCTGAATAGTTGAAAGGAAGAAAAGCCTCGAGATTGCTACAAAATCATCGAACCGCCTTGTGATGTCCTACTTGTACACAATATTATAATGAGTACTAATGAAAACTTACTACTTTCTAGGTGGCCGTGCAGAAGGTTTTTAATTACTTGAGAGAAGTTGCTACTCCCTCCCATCAGAACAAGGGAGAAAGGATATGATGAATGGTGTCATTATCGCAACTTGTTAAATTATGGCAACCAGACTGTTCAGAGGTATCGTTTTATAAAACCAAGTAAAGACTGACTTCTGTAATTGAAATGACATAGGGCTTAACTGTGATAAAGTGATTACTCTCTGATTCAGAACCAAAAATATATAATACTAAAAGTCTTCTTAAGCATATGACATTAAGCAAGAATTATATTAATAACAAGAGCTCTACCATCAGAATGGATAATTTTACAGGAGAAGTGTTGGCCGAGGGATCCTAAGCCCCACAAAGGTAAAGGCCTCCTTGCACTCTGAACTGGTATATCTGCAAAGCGAGGCGATAAGGGCATGCGTCAACAAGAACTGATGTAACAGGGAAAGATGTATTGAGACCACACATGCAAAGAGCGACAGATGGACTCTCTGGAATACCAGGAAATGTTACCAAAGGCACTAAACCAATAAAGCAAATATAGGTCTCCTGAGTCACAGCAAGACTCCTCCATCAGACCAGCTACACCTCATCCCTGCCTGGAAATACTGTAGCAAGAGGCAGCCATATGCCTTGTATATCCAAATCTAATTGGCTATTAGCTCTCTCCCCTTGGACAGAATATACTCTCACAGCTGATGCCACAAGCTTACATCTCTAATGGATTTAGGAGAGTTTAAAGCCACAGTAAGACCCTGTCGATAATTTAACAGAAAAAATGTATTATTCATGGATAAACATTACCCATCCAAACATCTGTGTCTATACCAAAGTAACTACCATAGACACTTTAGTATTGTTTAATACCTATATATTAATTGCTTGCGTTCTATTAGTAGGATCAAAAGGTTTTCCTGGACAAACCGTCCAGGCCCATGAAAGGAAACAAGCCAGAATTGTACAGAACTTCAAAACTTACCAGAAATAGTATCTGTTTGCCTTCTCATCACCTGAGCCCTTTTCTAAGCCTAGGTGAACAATCTGCAGAAGATGGGGTATAGGTAGAAGGTGTAAGGGCTGATTGGGGGTGCACTGATGAAACTACAGAATGTGGTCTGGCCACTCATTTGATCACTTGATTGAACACATACAAGTCCCCCGCCTGCTGGATGGTGTGACCTTATGGGAGCTGTGTGGGTTTGGGCA
The DNA here is from genome assembly GCA_009823505.1 of Rhizomys pruinosus. NCBI lineage: Eukaryota > Metazoa > Chordata > Mammalia > Rodentia > Spalacidae > Rhizomys > Rhizomys pruinosus. Next base: position 2,302,058 of record VZQC01015743.1, read on the forward strand.
CAAACTGTTTACAAATTCTAGTTTAACATGAATGGATTTTTTTTTTTTTCTAATTGTACTCATATATTATCACTTATTGTTAAAAAAAAAAAAAAAACCCTGAGAGAACAGTGCAAGGACAGTTTATGCAGAATGCATGATCTGGATTGGGGTGGGTGGGGTGGGGGAGGAAGGGAAATATGCCTGAACGTGATTGGAAAATGTTGTATGAAATACACAAGCATCAAAATAAAAAATGAAAAATTAAAAAAAAAAAAAACATGAAAGGTCCTTGGTGGCCGGGTGTGGTGGTGCATGCCTTTATCCTAACCGCAGGAAGGAGAAGGCAGGCAGGATGTTTGTGAGTTCAATGGCCAGCCTGGTCTACAGAGTGAAGTCCAGGGCAGCTGGGCACAGGGACACCTTGTCCAAAAAGACCAAAAAAAAAAAAAAAAAAAAAAAGTCTTTGACTAGATGAACATGAACCTGAATATGAGACATTTCACTTATGTACATATTCATGATCTCTGTTTTTAGTATTTTCAACCTAGGGTTGGAGATAATAGCCCAGTGGTAGAATACTTCACCAGCATGTACACAGCCCTAGGTTCATCTCCACCACATAGAATAAATGAATAGAAAATAAATAAATAAATAAATAAATAAATAAATAAATAAATAAGCAAATGTAAAATAAAACTATTTTAGGATAGAATACCATGTTTTGTAATGCTTCTAATTATTGATTTCACAAACTCTCGATTCTTTTGTGTTTTATTTCTAAAATGTTTTAGTTAGCATTACAAGAGAATGGGTTTCACTTAAAAATTACATACAGCCTGGCGTTGTGGCGCACGCCTTTAATCCTAGCACTAGGGAGGCAGTGGCAGGTGGATCTTTGTGAGTTCAAGGCCAGCCTGGTCTACAGAGTGAGTTCCAGGACAGCTGGGGCTACAGGGAGACCTTGTCTCAAAAAGACCAAAAAAAAAATTACATACAGATGTATTGTAATTTGTTCTGATTCATTCTCCTGTATGACCTCCCACATCTCTCATGTCCTTCTTTCTTTCTTGACATTAGTCCTCGTCCTCCACTTAAATATGCCCCTAATCTTCTGTCATCTTTTCATTTCCATGGCATGGATGTACATGACATTTTTGTCATATATATATATATATATATATATTCTGAATATGAAAGAAAATATGCACTGTTTGCCTTTCTTTCTCTCCACCTATTGTGATGTAAATAATTCTGTTTCCACAGATATTTTGCTGAAGTTTAAAATACAATTAATCTTTTATGTCAATCTTATATTCTGCAATCTTGCTTGAACTCGTTTATTCTAGGAAGTTTTCTTAGATTTCACTTTATATGTTGTTTGTGATTTTCTGCATAGAGTATCATGTCATATTTAAATTTTTGATATTTTGCTTCCTTTCTTGATATATTATTGCAAATATATTTTACCAAGATCATATTGAATATTAATGTTAAAATTAGAACTTGCCTTGTTCCTAATCTTTGCAAGAAAATGCTATCTTTCACCACTAAATATCCTGCCCATGTCTAATTTTCTGACTATTTTAACCATGGATGATGTTCAATTTTGTCAAAATACATCTTTGCATTAAATAATATAGTATATAAATTCCTACTCTACTCACTATGACAGTTTACATGGCTCATTTTTTTACATCAAACTGGCCTTCCATCTGTAGAATAAGCTTACATAGGCATATTGTAAAATTATTTTTACATACCGTTTAATTCTCTTTGTTAATATGCTATAAAGATATTGCATACATGAGGCATTTTGCTGTCTAATTTAGAGCTTTATACAAACTTCATCTCATTTCTACTGATGACATCATACAAAGAGTTGGGATATGTTTCATCTTCCCTTTTCATTATCTTGAAGAGAATGTATTAATTGGTGTTAATTGTTATATATTTGGTATAATTCTCTAATAAATATAGATTGTGGATATGCTTTTGAAAAGTTCAAGTTTAATTCTATACTTTTAATATTTATAAGGCTAGGCATCATCTTTTTCAAAATGAGTAAACCGTGGTAATTGGTATTATTTTACATTGTATATAAGGTGTATATCTAAGGTGTAACCTTTACGGATATAGAGCTGTTTGCAGTGTATTCTCATAATTCTTTTTGGGTCTATGCAGTTTGTATTGATTGGTAATTTGTGTCTTCTCTTTTTTTCATTTCAACCTTACTAGAGCTTTGCCAATTCCATTGATCTTTTCAAAAGAAGCCTCTTTCTGTTTCCCTTTGTTTTCTCTATCACTTTTATCTTTTTCCACACTGTTAAAATAGTCTATTTTTTCAACCTTGACTTGTGCGCTTATGTTGCTTGCTTTATTTTAGATTTTTGAGATGGTAGCACACAAAATTAACTGCATGCTTTTCTTCATTACAATCATAAGCACTAAAAACTAAAACTTTCTCTTAGTAATGCCTAGCTGTATCCATCACAATTTTAAAGTTGTATTTCCATTTTTATCAAAGTTATGTTAATCTGTAAAAATTTATCTTATTATTTCTGATCTCAATTCTATTAGATTTGGCTGCATGTGTTTTGAAGATGCTGTCTTGATGTGTGCACAATTTTTTTGCGGTACTCTAATTACATTTTTAAAAAATATTTTATTGAAGTTTTGTTCATTTCATACATCGTTTCTCAGTTCAGTCCAGACTCATTTTCCCCTCCATTCTCCCCACCCCTCCCAATTTCATGCACTCTGCCATACATATCCTGTAATGCCTTCTGAGTCTTTTCAATGTTTTTTAAAGCAGAGGATTATCTTTTGGGGGGAAGAACTCTACTGTTTCAAGCAGTTCCCTGTTCCAGTTCTTTTGTTGTTGTTGTTGTTGTTCCCTCCAATCCATATTTCTTCAACAAATGCATTTATATATGTCACACATGTACTAAAGTCATGTCATCTGAAAATAAACTGTATGTTATTTCCAAATCATATTTTGGGATTCACATTTTTCCCTTTTAATTACATATTGCTCTAAAATATGCAAACATACCTTGACACTTGTACTAAAATTATAAAGTCAGAAAATAAGTAGTAGGCTAATTCTAGAGCACATTAAAGGATTCACATCAGTTTGCCTTTCAAGTAGGTACTTGGTGCTGTCCACAAATAAAGGATACCATTTGTCCTTTGTTTTTCTGGGACTGTGTTACTTCCACTTAGCATAATATCTTCTAGCTCCACCCATTTACCTGCAAAGTTCAAGATGTCATGTTCCTTTACCAATACGCAGAACTCCATTGTGTAGATGTATCACATTTTCTCTATCCACTCCTTGGTTGAGGGGCACTTGGGTTGGTTCCAGCTCTTCGCTATTGCGAAGAGAGCTGCAATAAACATGGCTGTGCATGTATCTCTGTGGAAGGATGAGTCTTGTGGCTATATACTCAAGAGTGGTGTGACTGGGTCAGGTGGTAGGCTCATTTTGAGTCTTTTAAGGGTTCTCCACACTGCTTTCCATAGTGGTTGTATGAGTTTACATTCCCTCCAGCAGTGGATGAGTGTTAACTTTTCACCACAACCTCTCCAGCATTTGGTATCTTTTGTTTTCTTGACCTAGCTAGTCTTATTGGAGTGAGATGATATCTTAAAGTTTTTTTATTTTGCATTTCCTTAAATATTAACAATGTTGAACACTTTAAGATGTTTCTTAGCCATCATTACTTCCTCATGGTGAAGTCTCTGTACATCTCTTTACTCCATCTGTAGAGTAAGTCATTGTTTTCTTAGTTCTTTGCTTTTGGAGTAGTTTATATATTCTGTAAGTTAATGCTTTGTCAGTGGTGAAGGTTTCCTCCAACTCTGTGGGTTTTCTCTTCACTTCAGTGATTGTTTCTTTTGCTGTGCAGAAGCTTTTGGGTTTAATGAGGTCCCCTTGTCAATTATTGACCTTATTTCCTGCTTAGCTGCTATCTGATTTAGAAAGTCTTTTCATACCCTTATGTCTTGTAGGTTGCTGCCAACTTTTTCTTCCAACACCTTTAGAGTTTTGGGATTCACATTGAGGTCTTTGATCCATTTAGAATTGATTTTTGTACAGGATAAGAGGTAGGGGTTTACTTTTATTCTTTTACAGGTGGTGACCCAGTTTTGCCAATACCATTTGCTGAAGATGCTGTCTTTCCTCCATTGTGTCTTCTTGGCCCCTTTGTCAAATATGAGGTGGCTGAAATTGTATGTGCTCAAGTTTGGATCTTCACTTTTGTTCCATTGGTCTACAGCTCTGTTTTGTGCCAGTACCAGGCTGTTTTTATGCCTATATCCCTGTAATATAGCTTGAAGTCTGATATGATACCCCCCCCATATTGCTCTTTTCAGTCAGGGTTGCTTTGGCTGAGTCTTTTGTTTTTCTATATGAATTTAAGGATTATCTTTTCCAAGCCTGCGAAGAAACTCTTGGGGATTTTAACTGGGATTGAATTGAATCTGTATATTCATTTGGATATAATGGACATTTTTACTATATTAATTTTTCCAATCCATGAACATGGGATGTCTTTCAATCTTCTGATGTCTTCTTCAATCTCCTTCTTCAGGGATTTAAAATTTTTGTTGTAGAGATCTTTGGTGTCTTTGGTTATGTTTGTTCTTAGGTATTTTATTGTTTTTGAAGCTATTGTGAGTGGGAAGGTCTCCTTATATTCCTTCTTTATTTGCTTGTTGTTGGTGTAAAAAATGCTACTGATTTTTCTGGGTTAATTTTGTATCCTGCCACTTTACCGAAACTCTTAATCATTTCTAGGAGTTTTCTGGTGGAGTTTTTACCATCCCTTAGGTAAACTATCATGTCATCTGCAAAAAGGGATAGCTTGACTTCCTCTTTTCCAGTCAGTACTCCTTTAATGTCCCCTTCTTGCCTTATTGCCCGAGCAAGCATTTCAAGCACTATATTGAAGAGGAGTGGCAATAGGGGACAGCCTTGCCAGGTTCCCACCTTTAAAGGGAATGGTTCTAACTTTTCTCCATAATGATGTTGCCTGTGTGTTTGTTGTATATGTCTTTGATTATGCTGAGGAATGTTCCCTCCAGTCCAATTCCCTCTAGAACTTTAAACATGAAGGGATACTGGATTTTGTCAAAGGGTTTTTTCTGTGTCAGTTGAGATGATCAAGTGGTTTTTGTCTTCAGTCCATTTATGTGTTTTATGATATTTATTGATTTACATATGTTGAGCGATCCCTGCTTCTCTGGTGTGAATCCAAGTTGGTCATGATGGATGATTTTTTTGTTGTGGGTCTGTATGTGATTTTCAAGTATTTTTTTTTTGAGTATTTTTGTGTCTGTATTCATTAATGAGAGGGGCCTACAGTTTTCTTTTTTTGGTTGTATTTTTACCTGGTTTTGATATTATGGTAATGTTGGGTTCATAGAAGGAATTTCATAGAAGGGAATTCTTCCCTCTATTTGTATCCTTCTGAACAGTTTGAGTATTAATGGTTCTTAGTTTGCTTTAAATGTTTTATAGAATTAGGCCATGAAACCATCTGGGCCTGGGCTTTTTTGGTTGGGTTTTTTTTATTATATTTTCAATTTCCTCAAATATTATGGGTCTGTTTAAGCTGTCAATTTTTTCGTGGTTAAGCTGGATTCCAGAATTTCAGTTATTCATCCATTTCTCTTAGATTTTCAAATTTAGTATAGTATGCGTATTTGAAGTATTTTCATATGATTATCTGGATCTTTTATTTGTCTGTTATGATGTTTTCCCTTCCATCACAAATTCTACTGATTTGGAGTTGGTCTTTTTCTTTTTCTTTTGGTTACCTGAGCTATAGGTATGTCTATCTTGTTTATTCTTTCAAAGAACCAGCTCTTTGATTCATTGATTCTTTGTATTGTTTTCTTTGTTTGTAGTTCATTCATTTCTACTCTGATTTTTTGTTATTTCTTCCTGTCTGTTGGGTTTGGGGTTCATTTGTTGTTGTTTCTCAGTTGCTTTTAGTTGCAGTGCTAGATCATTTGTCTTTCTTTCTTTCTTTCTTTCTTTCTTTCTTTCTTTCTTTCTTTCTTTCTTTCTTTCTTGGCATCTGGGGCTATAAACTTCCCTCTTCGGACTGCTTTTAATGTATCCCATAGGTTTGGTTGTGTTATATTGTCATTTTCGAACTTTGCCTGGGCTGCCGGGAAGCCACTTGGGGAAGCAGCTTTGCAGGTGGGCTCGTTCCGGGGCCGGGGCCACTAGGGGGTCGTGTCTCTGGGCGGGACCACCCTACATCTTTCTTTGGCACCAGGGCAGAGGGTCAGGCCAGTGCTCTGCAACTTTGCGTGGGCTGCTGGAAAGCCACTTGGGCAAGCAGCTTTGCAGGTGGGCTCGTTCTGGGGCTGGGGCCGCTAGGGGGTCGTGTCTCTGGGCGGGACTGCCCTACAACTTTCTTTGACACCGGAGCAGAGGGTCGAGCCAGAGGGTCGGGCCAGTGCTCTGCACCTTTGCGTGGGCTGCCAGGGTGCGGGCTAGGTCAGGCATACCCCCCCCCGAGATTGGTGAGAATCCAAGTGGACCTTTTTCTTGAGAACCTTCAGAACAAGAAGAGAAGAGTGGTTTACAAAATTGAAAAGTAGACAAGTCAATACTCCATAAACAAGGAGGAGGAAAGGGGGAAAATAAAAGCATCTGAAGGAGGAAAGCAAAACCATCCCCTAACATAGTGAAAAGGTATTTGTGATCTGAACCACAAAAGGGAAGCCCACATGCCAGGGACATGACAAAGGGACAACATGGGAAAGGCACAGGAAAATCCTGCACCAAGCGCTACCAAACCAGTAGGAGATAGCTACAATGGGAACCCCATGGAGGAGACCCAAGGAATAGACCTTAGAGGAATAATTGCAGACCTATGCAGAGAAATTAAAGAACAAAAAGAGGAATTCAGAGAACTAAAGAGAGAGAATGAAAAACTCAAAAAGGACCTAGAGGGATACAGTGACAAACATCAGAAAGAACTAAAGGAATAGATTGACAAACTCCAGAAAGAACTAGTGGGAGAAAAAAATAAAGAATACAGAGAACTAAAGAGAGAGAA
>VZQC01015743.1:2309298-2328718 GCA_009823505.1 Rhizomys pruinosus
GACTGTTTTGCTTCTCATCCACCTGTGCCCCTTTTCTAAGCCTAGGGAACAATCTGCGGAAGAGGGGGTGTGGTAGAATGTAAGGGCTGCAATTGGGGTGAATGGTGAAACTACAGCAATGTAGTCTGGACACTCATTTGATCAACTTGATTGAACATACCACCCCTCATCCCCCGCTGGAAGGTGGGGCTGTGGGGGTTTGGGCACAACAGCCTGCAAATTGGTTTTACATGACGGATGTTGTACTCATGGATTATCACTTATAGCTAAAAAATGGAAAAAAAAACTGAGGGAAAGATGCAGGACAGATATGGCAGAGTACATGATCTGGGATGGGGTGGCGGTGGGGGGGAAGGGAAAGGGAAATATGCCTGAACTGAATCGGAAAATGATGTATGAAATGCACAAAGCATCAATAAAAAAATGTTAAAAAAATATTGTCATTTTCATTTAGTTCCAGGAATGCTTTTATTTCATTCTTTATTTGTTCCTTGTCCCATTCATTCTTCAGGAGTGTGTTTTTGTCTCCATGTGTTCTTATAGATAGTAGGGCTTATCCTGTGGTCTGACAGGATTCATGAAATAATTTCAAAACTTTTGTATTTGTTGAGTATTTTCTGTGTCCCAGTATGTGGTCAATTTTTGAGACTCTTCCATTGGGTGCTGAGTAGAAAATGTATTCTCTGATGTTTGGGTGGAATATTTGGTAGATTTCTGTGTGATCCATTTGGAGTAATGTATTGTTCAGTTCAGATATCTCTCTATTCATTCTTTGTCCAGTTGATCTATCCAAAGGACCAGGTGGGATATTGAAGTCCCCCATTATTAATGTGGTGGGATTAATCTGTGTCTTAAGATCTTGCAGGATTGTGTTTATAAACTTTGGTGCACTGGAGTTTGGTGCATACAAATGTGTGATTTTGAAATCTTTATGGTTAATTTTTCCATTGATAAGGATGTATTGGCCCTCTTTGTCTTTTTTGGTTAGTTTTACTTTGAGGTCTATTTTGTTTGATATTAGAATGGCAACTCTTGCTTGCTTTTTGGTACCATTTTCTTAGAATATCCTTTTCCATCCTTTCACTTTAAGTTGGCGCCTGTCCTTGAGGGTGAGATGGGTTTCTTGTAGATGGCACATAGATGGATTCTGTTTCCTAATCCATTCTCCCAGTCTATGTCTTTTGATTGGGGAATTCAGACCATTAATATTTAAGGTTATTATTGAAAGATGTGTGTTTCTTTCTTTCACCTTATTTTCTGTTTGCACTCTTTGTCTAGGTTTATATTTTCAGAGTTATACTTGTATTTAACTTTTCTTTCTAGCTGCTCAGGGATAGATGCTCTTTTCCTCTATCCTTTGAATTGCTTTGAGTATTTTCTGAAGGGTTGGTTTTTTGGACATATATTCTTTCATCTTGTTTATGTCATGAACTATTTTTCGTTCTCCTTCAACTATACTTGACATTTTAACTGGGTAGTAATCTGTGTTGGCATCTATAGTCATTTAGTGCTGGAGATACATTAGTCCATGTTCTTTTGGCTTTCATAGTTTGAAATGAGAAGTCAGCTGTAATGATTCTGATTGGTTTTCCTTTATTTGTAACTTGCTCTTGTTCTCTTGTGGCTTTCAGTATCTTATCTTTGTTTTGGGTGTCTAGTGTTTTAACTATGATATGGTGTGGGGAATTTCTTTTCTGATCTTGTCTATTTGGAGTTCTATGTGCTTCTTGCATTTGTATGGGTTTCTTTCTTTTCAGTTTGGGGAAATTTTCTTCTATTATTCTGTTGACGATCTGAACAATACCATTCTCTTGGGATTCATCTCCTTCCTTTATATCTATGATGTGGAGGTTTGGTCTTTTCATAATGGTCCCCCATTTCTTGATTGTTGCACTCTTGTATTTTTTTTTTTAATTTTTGTAATCTTTGTTTGAGCTTTCTAGTTTTTCCTTGCTATCTTTCAGGTTTGCTATTCTATTTTTTGCCTCATCCAATCTGCTTTCTCCCACCATTTCCTGTTGATTGATTGAATGTTCAATTTCCTTTTTGTTGTTGTTGTTTTATCCAGTGATTTCTTTAGTATTTACACTTACTTTTGGAGCTTGTCATTCTCTTCTTGTAGCTCCTTGTTTTGCTTGTCTGTTTCCTTTTTCATTTCAGCATGAGATCTTTTCAGTGTTTCTATTTCCTTGTGGCATTTATCATTCTTTCCCTCTTGTTCCTTTTGGAGTTTGTCATTCTCTCCCTCTAGTATCTTCCTGCGTTCTTCATTTTCTCTTTAGTTCTCTGATTTGTTCTTTATATTCTTTGATTTCTTTGACTATGTCTATGATTGTTCCTCTAAGATCCGTGTCTGGGTACCTTCCAGCAAGATCTTGATGTAGTGATCTTCTATAGGACTGGTGGCGTCTGGTGAAGATTTATTATGTGCTTTTCCCATGCTGTTTGTGTGTGTGTGTGTGTGTGTGTGTGTGTGTGTGTGTGTTTTGGCATGTGGGTTTGTTTTATTGTTTGTATTCTGGTGCAAATCTCAAATGCTGCTTCACTGTGCTGAAGGTTTAATTTGCGCTTCCTACAGATATGTTCATTGTCTTCTTCTTGGTTTATGGAGGGCTGGTTGTGCTAGGTTTCAACTTTTCACTTTCAGTTATATATTGGGAGGATCAGCTGGCTCTTCCCTTTCTGGTCTGGAGGTTTTCCAGAAATATGGAGGTAACAATCAAGTTGGTTCCCTGCTGAGCATGCACCTGCTTTTTGCTCAGGTGTTGCTACAGCTGTTCTCAGTGGGATACCTTCACCATAGCTCAAGAGGTTTGGGTGGTTAGTTTGCCAGTCCCCTCTGGACCTGGCGGCTGTGCAAGGTAAGCCAGGTGTGACTTGCTGGCAGGCAGCAGGCCATTCCAGAACGGTGATAAGCCCACCTGGTGCTGTGCTCACCTATTCTCCAGGCACCATGCTGCTGGTACTCTGATTACTCTTGAACTGACACTTTTGTAGGTCTATTACTGACTGTAGGGCTATTCTTTGTTGTGAAGTCTTTGTTGCTCTACATTTCTATCATTTTTTGTCCACTGTTGACTGGCAACATATACATGAATATAACATATTTAAATAGATATTTAAGTGAGTTTATTGAAGAGAACATAACATACAGACTGGCCTTGAACTCATAAAGATCCGCCTGCCTCTACCTCCTAGGATTAAAGGCATGTGCCACCACGATCAGCTGTTATGTTCTTTTATTAAACATAAAATCATCCATATATATCATTTAATTGATATACTTATTTCATTTACAGTTTATGAAATTATTGTTAAACAGATGTTCTGCATAAAAATAATGTTCCACTTTTTTTGCTTTCTTTTTTTAAATAAAAAAAACATATTCCACTTTCTTTTGTATTTCTTAGTTTCTCACTAGAAAGCACACATGATTAAAATCTTTTCCACTAAAACTCATCTATTATTTCTCTCTAGTTGTTTTAAAGATTCTTTCTTGTCTTCAATTTTACAAAGTGTAGCAGTGATGTATTCTATTATAAGTTATTCTAAATACAGGCTGTTTGGAGTTCCTTCAACTTTTTAAAACTGTGCTTTGCTTGTTTCTCTGTTTGCAATCAAATATGGAGGATTTTCTGCAATGTTTTCCATAAATATTTATGGATCTACCTATTTGTCTTCTCTTCCATGAAACTAGCCCAGAAATCTCATCTGGATACAAGAAGACACAAAGCAATGAAGAGCAAACTATGGAGGTATACCCTGAATGTTTTGAGCCATGAGACGGTGTTCAATATGGGTTTTATGATATGTGAGCAGCAAGATTCAGCAAGGAGGATCCCAGCTTAAAAAACTGGGGAAAAAAGAATGAGTGAATGAACAAATGAATGAGTAAATAAATAAGTAAATAAATAAGATATGACATAAGAACAAGCAACCTATATTTATCTTATTGTAGTTTCCAAGTTAAAAATAATTTTATTTTGTTATCTTTGTACTATAAAAATTTGGGGTTTTCTAAGATAAAAGCATCTATCTCTGCTTTAGATCAAAGATCTTGTTATGATTACAGATTACCGCCTATTAATTAAGCACTCCTTTCATTCTATCTTCAACCTCTCATTTCTAACCCATATGACACTTTATTCCATTCTCAATTCAACCAGAAAGCTCTACCTTCTGTCAATACAAAGTGGTTTTCATCATATGTCTGAGCTTTTTTTTTTTTTTTAATCCTACTGTACACTGTAGAATCCACCTTGGACTCTATGGGTGCATATTTGAGTAATACCTGCAAGATTTCTATTTGAGTACTCTATAGAGTGCTATTTTTTCATTTTTTTATTGAAGTTTTGTGTATTTCATACATTTCTTAATCAAGTTTAGATTTAATTCCCTTTCCTTGCCCCCTACCCATCAGAGCTCCTGCATTCTGCTATACATGTTTTTTTTTCTTTCCTTATTTTTTGGAATTCACATTTTTCCCCTTTAATTTTTTTTTTTTTTTTGGTCTTTTCGAGACAGGGTCTCCCTGTAGCCCCAGCTGTCCTGGAACTCGCCTTGTAGACCAGGCTGGCCTTGAACTCACAAAGATCCACCTGTCTCTGCCTCCCAAGTGCTAGGATTAAAGGCATGCACCACCACGCCCGACCAATTTTATATTACCCTAAAGTATGCATACAAACCTTCCTCCCATGTATCACAATTACAAAGTCTGAAAATAAGTGGTAGGTTAATCTAGATACCATTAAGGTATTCACATTATAATGATACAGTTGCTATCAGGATATAGATATAGATATATCTATATCCTGATAGCAACTGTATCATTATATGATACATCAGGATATATATATATCCTGATATACATATGTGTGTTTGCCTTACCACTAGATATTTGGTGCTAGCATCTACAGATAAGGGATACCATTTGTCATTTTTTTTCTGGGACTGTGTTACTTCACTTAGCATAATGTGTTCTAGATCCACCCATTTACCTGTAAATTTCATGATGTCATCTTTCCTTAGTGCTGCATAGAACTCTATTGTGTAGATGTGCCACATATTATATTTTTATTCAAGTCACCAAGCCATGGTAATTCTCCCTTTAAAACATCTCTCAAATATATCTTGCTGACAACATCAGCAACTTCTTTAATTCAGGGTTCTTTACTTTCAAAAATAACATGATGGGCTAAAATTAAACACAGTTATAGTCTGCTTATGTACATTAAAATACTGATAATTTTTTTAAGTAGAGACAAAGTAGATAAAAATATTTAAATATTTGGCAGAAACAGTGAGAAATCAGAGATTTTATATCTATAGCTATCACTTATCAAGATAAAAAGTTTATTTTTATTGAAGAATTTATTAAACTATTTGAAATATGGAACACACTCTCAATCATTTTCAAGGATTTAAATTTATGTTTCCTGTTATATAATATCTAAAGAGAAGCCAATTTTACTCAATGGCAGAAAATATATCTTTTTTGGAAAATATTAATTGACTACTTTCATTATCATGTACATAGAGTGAACATAGTATTTTATTTTTAATGAAGATTTGCTCATTTCATACATCATTTCTGTGTCCAATTCAGACTCATTCCCCTTTCCATGCCCCCCCCACCTGAGATTGCATTCTGTCATACATGTCTTGTATCTTTCTCTGAGTCTTTTTTTTTAGTTTTTTAATATATACTATATATATACTATATATATATATATATATATAGTTTTTTTAGTTTTTTAATACATACATAGTTTTTTTTTAGTTTTTTAATATATACTATATATATATATACTATATATATGTAGGTGAATATTGTAAAACTTTAGAACAGTTAAAATATTCTGATTTGTGCCAATATATATTAAGCTTGCAGGCATATTCCTAACTGAAGTGTGAACATGATCAAAAATATTCACATGCCTTTAATCCCAGCAGTTTGGAGTGATCACCATGCAAACTAGAATAGGGCTCATTAAGGGTAATACTGAATATTGGGACAGGAATGTAGAGAAGATGGTTAGTCAGTGAAGTGGTCCAGGTGCCTGGGAGGAATTCTCACATGATCAGTTTATTTGTCTGAAAATAATCCTTTCAGATGAAGGAAAACAACTTAAGATTTATCTAACATTGAAGGCTCTTTTGAAGATTTCTTGGCTATAACTTCTAACNTCTACCACCACAAAAGATAAACCTGCTGCTCCCTAAGGCATTTTACGCTGCCTGGAGCATGGTGGCGCTGCTCCAACTGTTCCTAATCAGTCCGGAACCTGGAGTCCAACCAGACAGGACCATGGGACTCCTGAAGGCATTTCTTTAGACAGACGTGCAAGTTGTCCAGTGTAATTCCGAGCTTGAGAGATTTGGCCTATTCCATATTGTTTTGGCTATTGGGCTCATTTTCCTGATCAATATTTCTTGCTATCACTGTTTATTTGGTACAAATTAATGTTTGCTGTATTGGGTGAGATGTCTAAAAAGTTATATTTTAGTTGCATAATTGGTGATTTGCTATCATATTATGAGCTCTATAAATAAGGAGATTGATATGTAATAGGTATATTTTGTGTATGTGATAATCAGATAATTATCAGAAATATTATAGTAGTACTACAGTCTAAAAGACAAAAATAGAAACTCTATCTAGGCGGAAACTGAAGAACGAGTCCTCAAAGACATCCCATCCTCCTAACATATTTTCCTTAATAAGTTACTGACAGAATGTCATATTAGAATGTTAAGGGGCGACCAGCATTGATTGACTATTGTACAAGGCATGCACAATGCCACTGTAAACCTGTTGTTTGTAGAAACAGGGTACGACGATTCATACCCGTTTTGGTTACACTGTATGTTATTTCCAAATCATATTTCCGGATTCACATTTTCCCTTTTAATTTTATATTACTCTGAAATACTCATGGCAACCTACAAGACATAGGCATAAGAAATGACTTCCTAAATCAGACAGCAGCTTCACAGTAAATAAGGTCAACAGTTGACAAATGCGACCTCATCAAATTCAAAAGCTTTTGTACAGCAAAAGAAACAATCAAGGAAGTGAAGAGAAAACCCACAGAGTGGGAGGAAATATTCACCAATGATACTTCTGACAGAGAATTAACATCAAGAATATATAGACTACTCAAAAAAACAAACAAGTAAGAAAACAAATGACCTACTCAAAAGATGGAGTAAAGAGCTGAACAGAGACTTCACCAGTGTGGAAGTAAAGATGGCTGAGAAACATCTTAAAAAGTGTTCAAAAGTCATTAATAATTAAGGAAATGAAAATTAAAACCACTCTCACATACCATCTCACTCCAATAAAACTGCTAAGTTCAAGAAAACAAGACACCAAATGCTGGAGACGTTGTGGGGAAAGGGGAACACTCATCCACTGCTGGTGGGAATGTAAACTTATACAACCATATGGAAAGCAGTGTGGAGAAACCTTAAAAGACTCAAAATGAGCCTACCACCTGACCCAGTCATAACACTCCTGGCTATATACACACAAGACTCATCCTACTGCAAAGATACATGCAAATCCATGTTTACTGTAGCTTTTTTGACAATAGCAAAGAGTTGGAACCAACCCAAATGCCCCTCAACTGATGAGTGGATGGCAAAAATGTGGTACATCTACACAATGGAGTACTATTCAGTGGTAAAGAAAGATGACATAATGAGATTTTCAGGTAAATGGATGGAACTTGAAGCCATTATGCTAAGTGAAGTAACATAGTCCCAGAAAAACAAGCTGCGGATGGCCTCCCTCACTTGTGAATGCTAACACCAAATCCCCAAATGAAAGGCAAGCTGAACAACATTATTGTTATATTTCTGTTTATCTGAAAACAACTATGTTATAATGTAAATCTCTTAACAGGCTGTAGAATTGATCCATCACTTACTTTCTGACTCTGTAATTACTGTATATGAGTGGAAAGTATGTATTCATATTTTAGAGTAATATAAAATTAAAGGAGGAAAATGTGAATTCCTAAACATAAAAAAGACTGAGAGAAAGATGCAGGACAGTTATGGCAGAGTGCATGATGTGGGGTGGGATGGGGGAGAGGGAAAGGGGAATACATCTAAACTGAACTGAAAAATGATGTCTGAAATACACAAAACATGAATAAAACATTATTAAAAAGATAGATGCTGTGGTTAGACACAGTGTCATGACAAACCCTCTACACATTTAAAAAAATTACAAAGTCTGAATATAAGTGATAAATTAATTCTAGGGCCCATTAAGGGATTCACATTGTAAGAACACAGTTGCTTTCAGATAAAGAGATATATAACATTAATGTTGTTCAGTTTGCCTTCCAACTAGGTATTTGATGCTAGCATCCAAAATGAGGGATACCATTTGTCATTTGTTTTTCTGAGATTGTTTTACTTCATTTAGCATAATACTTCTTGTTCCATCCATTTACCTGCAAAGTTCATGACGTCATCTTTCTTTATTTTAAGCCAATTTTTTATTGAAGCTTCGTGCATTTCATACATTTCCCAATCAAGTCAAGACCCATTCCCCCTCCCTTGCCCCCCACCCCACATTTTTCGTCTTTTTCTCAGTCTCTTTTAAACTTTTCGATGCAGAAGTTTCCCGTCAGTCAGTTCTTTGACCCAGTCTTTTGATGTTGTTGTTGTTGTTCCTTCCAATTTTCATCACTCCAAAATATGCAGATATGAATGTCATCTTTCTTTACCGTTGCATAGAAATCCACTGTGTAGATATACCACAATTTCTTTATTCATTCCTCCATTGAGGGGCACTTGTGTTGGTTCTAGTTCTTTGCTATTGTGAAGAGACCTGAAATAAAAATCAATGTGCATTTCTCTGCAGTACGATGAATCTTGTGTTTATATACCCAGGAGTGGCATGAGTGGGTCAGGTGGTAGGCTCATTTTGAATATTTTTAGGGTGCTCCACACTGCTTTCCAGAGTGGTTGTATGAATTTACATTCCTACCAGCATTGGATGAGTGCTCCCTTTTCCCCACAACTTCTCCAGTATTTTGTATATCTTTTGTTTTCTTCATCCTAGCCAGTCTTATTTGAGTGAGATGATATTTTTTTATTTTTTATTTAATTTGTTTTGCTGACATATACAAGTATAAAGTTTTACATATTTATAGGGTCACATGATGTTTCATGCATATTTACATTGTTTAAAACTTAAAACTGCTGAACATGTCTAGGTTGTTAAACATGTATTATTTCTTTGTGGTTAAAAATTCCACAGTTCTGAATAAAATCACACAGTTCTTTCTTTGAGGATTTTGAAATGCATGCAATATCATATCTATATTGATCATACTGTAAAATCCTACACCAAAGAATCATGCTGTATGTAACCAACTTGGTATTAATTGAACAGATTCATCCACACATCCCTTCTTTTTATTATGTTCAGGGGTTCAGATTTTTCTTTTAACTATATTTTACTCTAAAATATGATTATATACCTTCTGTCTATGTACATTAATTGCCATGCCTGAAAGTAGGTGGTAAGTTAATTCTAGGGCTCATTATGATACTCACATTATAACATCACAGCTGTTTTCAGATAGAAAGAAATATAACAATAACATTGTTTAGCTTTTCTTTCAATTAGGGGATTTGGTACTAGCATCCACAAATTCACTGCTTGTTTTGGGGGGACTGTGTTACTTCACTTAGCATAATGTCTTTAAGTTCCATCCATTTACCTGAAAATCTCATGATGTCATCTTTCTTAACCACTGCATAGAACTCCGTTGTGTAGATTTACCACACTTTTGTTATCTAGTCCTCAGTTGAGGGGCATTTGGGTTGGTTCCAACTCTTTGCTATTGTGAAAAAAGCTCCAATAAACATAGATGTGCATGTAACTTTGTTGTAGTATGAGTCTTGTGGGTATATACCCAGGAGTGGTATGGCTAGGTCAGGAGGTAGGGTCCTTTTGAGACTTTTAAGGGTTCTCCACACTGCTTTCCACAGTGGTTGTACAAGTTTACGTTCCCACCAGCAGTGGATGAGTATTCCCCTTTCCCCACAACGTCTCCAGTATTTGGTGTCTTTTGTTTTCTTGAACTTAGCCAGTTGAATTGGAGGGAGATGGTATGTGAGAGTGGTTTTAATTTTCATTTCTTTAATTATTAATGATGTTGAACACTTTTTATGACGTTTCTCAGCCATATTTACTTCCACACAGGTGAAGTCTCTGTTCACCTTTTTTCTCCATCTTTTGAGTGAGTCAATTGTTTTCTTACTTCTTTGTTTGTTGAGTGGTCTATATATTCTTGATGTTAATCCTCTGTCAGATGTATCATTGGTGAATATTTCCTCCTACTCTGTGGGTTTTCTCTTCAGTTCCTTGATTGTTTCTTTATCTGTACAGAAGCTCTTGAGTTTGATGAGGTCCCATTTGTCAACTGTTGACCTTATTTCCTGTGAAGCTGATGTCTCATTTAGAAAGTCTTTTCCTACACCTCTGTCTTGTAGGTTGTTGGCAACTTTTTCTTGTATCACCTTCAGGGATTCAGGTTTGACGTTGAGATCTTTGATCCACTTGGAGTTGATTTTTGTACAAGGTGAGAGGTAGGGGTTTAATTTTGTTCTTATACAAATGGTGATCTAGTTTTGCCAGAATTATTTGCCGAAGATTCTATCCTTCCTCCACTGAGCTTTTTTTTTTTTGCCCCTTTGTCAAATATGAGGTGGTTGAAATTGTATGAGCTTAAGTTTGGATCTTCAATTTTGTTCCATTGGTCAATGGGTATGTTTTGTGCCAGTACCAGGCTGTCTTTATGACTATAGCCCTGTAATATACCTTGAAGTCTGGTAAAGCAATCCTCCTTGTATTGCAATTTTTCACTCAGGGTTGCTTTAGCAATTCAGGGTCTTTTGTTTTTCCATATGAAATTAAGGATTTTTTTCTAAGTCTGTGAAGAAACTCATGGGGGTTTTGATTGGGATTGCCTTGAATCTGTATGTCAATTTGGCCAAAATGGACACTTTTACTCTATTAACTTTTCCAATACATGAGCATGGCAGGTCTTTCCATCTTTTGATGGCGTTTTCAATCTCCTTCTTCAGGGGTTTAAAATTTTTGTTGTAGAGATCTTTGGTGTCTTTGGGTTAGGTTTGTTCCCAGGTATTTTTTTTGAGCCTCTTGTGGGTGGGAAAGTCTTCTTATATTCCTTCTCTACTTGTTTATTGTTGGTGTAGAGAAAGGCTACTGATTTTTCTAGGTTAATTTTATATCCTGCCAATTTACTGAAACTCTTCATCATTTCTAAGAGTTTTCTGGTGGAGTTTTTAGCATCCCTCAGGTAAACTATCATATAATCTGCCAAAAAGGATAGTGTAATTTCCTCTTTTCTAATTAGTAATCCATTAATTTCCTTCTCTTGTCTTATTGCCCTAGCAAGCATTTCAAGGATTATGTTGAAGCAGAGAGGCCATAGTGGACAGCCTTGTTGGTTTTCCCACTTTTAAGGGTAAGAGTTCTAATTTTTCTCCCTTTAAGATGATGTTGGCTGTGGGTTTGTTGTATATGGCTTTGATTAGATTTAGCAATGTTCCCTTCAGTTCACTTCCTTCTAGAACTCTAAACATGAAGGGATGCTGGAATTGTCAAAGGGTTTTTCTGCATCAATTGAGATGATTGTGTAATTTTTGTCTTTCCATCCATTTATGTTTTATGATATTTTTTGATTTATGTATGTTGAACCATACCTGCATCACTCGTATGAATCCAACCTGATCATGATGGATGATCTTTTTGATGTGGATCTCTATGTGATTTACCAGTATTTTGTTGAGAATTTTTGCATCTGTGCTCATTAATAAGATTGGTCTATAGTTTTCTTTTTTGGTTGTTTCTTTGCCTGGTTTTGTTATTAGAGTGATGCTGGCTTCATAGAAGGAGTTTGGGAGATTTCCCTCTGTTTGTATCCTTCTGAACAGTTTGAGTAGTAAAGGTTGTAAGACCTCTTTAAATGTTTTATAGAATTCTGCTGTGAAACTATCTGCGCCTGGGCTCTTTTTTAGTTGGGAAGTATTTTTATCATGTCTTCAATTTCCTCAAATGTTATGGGTCTGTTTAAACTGTCAAACTCTTCTTGGTTGAACTTTTTTGGTTCCCAGGATTTCAGATATTCATCCATTTCTCTTGTTTTCAAATATAGTAGAGCATAAATTTTTGAAGTATTCTCATATGATTGTCTGGATCTTTTCTTTATTATGTGATGTTTCCCTTTTCATCACAAATACTATTAATTTGGAGTTGCTCTTCCTTTCTTAATGAGAGATGTGTGTTGTTTCCTTTCAACTTTTTCTTGGTTTGCATTCTTGGTCTAGGTTTGTATTTACACTGTTCTGCTTTTATTAGTTTCTCTCTTTAGTTGGTTAGGGTTCGTTGCTCCTTTCCTCTGTTCTTTGGATTGCTTTGAGTATTTTCTGAAGTGTTGGCTTTTTGACATGTATTCTTTCATAGTGTTTGTGTCATAAAAGATTTTTCTTTCTCCTTCAACTATATTTGACATTTTTGCTGGGTATAGTAATCTGGGTTGGCATCTAAAGTTATTTAGCACTGAGAATGCTTTGCTCCATGTTCTTCTTGCTTTCATGGTTTGTGCTAAGAAGTCAGTTGTAATTCTGATGGGTTTCCCCTTATATATAACTTGTTGTTTTTCTCTTGTGGCTTTCAGAATTTTGTCTTTGTTTTGGGTGTCTAGCATTTTAACTATAATATGGCATGGGGAGTTTCTTTTCTGATCTTGTCTGTTTGGAATTCTATGTGCTTCTTGTATTTGTATGGGTTTGTCTTTTTTTTAGTTTGGGGAAACTTTCATCCATTATTCTATTTTAGCTCCTTGTTTTGCTAGTATGCTTCTTTTTTCATTTCAGCCTGGGATCTTTTCAGTGTTTCCACTTCCTTCCATGGTTTGTCTTTCTCTCCCTGTAGTTCTTTTCAGAGTCTATGTTTCTCTTGGACTCATTCTTTTTGGATTTTGTACTTCTCTTCCTCTAGTTCTTTTCAGAGTTTGTGTTTCTCTTCATTTAGTTCTTTTTGGAGCTTGCCATTCTCTCCCTCTAGTTTTTTCCAGTGTTTATCATTCTTTCCTTCTAAGTACTTCCTGAGTTTTTCATTTTCTCCCTTAGTTCTCGGATTTTTTAATATTTTTTGATTTCTTTGAATATGTCTACAATTTTTCTTCTAAGGTCTGTATCTTGGTTTCCTTCCAGGGAGTTCTTGTTGTATGAATCATCTGTCAGACTGGTAGATTTCGGTGTGGATTTACTATGAGCTTTTCCCATGTTGTTTTTTTTTCCCCATGTTTTTGCTGTGTCCTTGTCATGTGGATTTGTTGTTTGTTTGTTTGTGTTTTTGAATTCTTGTTTCTAAACATTGGCTTCATAGACTAGATTCACTAAAACTACTCTTGCTAGATAGTCCACACCACAGCACCACCAGCTTGGAGCCAGTGGTGGGGGGGTTGTTGCTCATTTAACCTATGCACCAGTACCCTGTTGACCTGCTGTGCCCCTGCAACTCTGTCTAGGTGCAGCCATGCCTTGGTGCTCTCTGGAACCCGAGCTGGCTGGGAGGTTCAAGGGTCAGGTGGTGGGCCCCCAAATTCAAAGCAGTTCTGCCTTGCCTTATCTGCACAACACTGAGTCCAGGCCATCACTCTCTGGAACCCAGCTGAGAGGTTCTGGGGCCAGAAAATATATCTTTTTTTTTTATTTTTTTTTATTTTCGGTATGTGTATCAATGTACTGTCTGCATGCAGGTCTGTGCACCCGTGTCGTGCAATGCCGCGGAGGTCAGAAGAGAGTCTCGGATTCCCCTGGAACTGGAGTTCTCCTGGAATTGGAGTTTCAGACGGCTCTCGGCCGCCATGTGGGTGCTGGGGATTGAACCCGGGTCCTCTGTAAGAGCGGTCGGCGCTCTTAACTGCTAGGCCATCTCTCCAGCCCCCAGAAAATATATCTTAAATAAAGCTTAAATATCAAAACTCTTAAAGACCATGTTATATTTTTTTAAAAAATACTACATATAAAAATACAAGAACAGTAAAAAATAGAAGCAAGTCATGACAAGCGTTTTCAATGCTAAATGAGGAAAAAAGATCCCTCAATTCAGGAATCAATACAATACAATACAAACTTGAACCAAGAGTAAGAAAAGCAAGGATTAGAAAAAATAAAAAGTTATTTTTAAAAGCAAAGAAAATATAAGACAACATATCAATTGGGATAAAGAAAGAAAAATGGAAAAAAGTAAGACTCAGTGACTTCCTATCTCTTAAACAGCCATGTAATATATAATGACAACTATAAAATCAAAGTTATTAAGATGAACTTCATAAAAATATAGGGAACCTCCCTTCAACTTGCTTGCCAGAATAGTTCAAGAGACTCCCCAAATTGTACAAACTATTACCACAGCCCTTGATTGCCTCCAAGAACTTGAAAATAAGACCCTACTGCTGAAGATAAGGCATACTTATGACAGAACTTGGAGGACACTATACAAGCTGCTAAGGGAGAACATCCATTGATGTACTCTGAGCTTTAAAACTTAATAACCACAATTACTAGCACAACAAACTACATTGAGGTGAACTAATGGCACTTTTATCTTGGAGATAATCAACAATTACTTATTTGTACTTAAAGCCACTCAATGAGAGGAAACTCAGGTGTGTTACTGTAAACATAGCCAAATACACACAACTGGAGAGGTCATAGACCTGAAAGAAAAGCCCAATGCTGTCACATACATAGACAAATATAATTTCTTACTATGTGGAACATATGGATCCTTATGTTTACAGATAAGTATGCAAGTCACCACTTATCAAAGAAGCTTCTTTTGCAAAAGATGGAGAATATTACAAAGTTTCACAAATGATCCACAGAAAGAATAAGTGTGAAACGCCCAACCGTAATTACATATCTACAATGAAACCTCCACACATAAGGCTCACAGAACATAGTGGAACAGGGGTGGAGAAAACATTAATTCATTCCTCAAATCTCATGAGAGGATCTCCCTCATGCAACACAGGAGGATGAACACAAAAGGTCACAAATGGCCAAAGGTTAGAGAATAAGAGTATTCAGAGTATGGGTATTTGGACAGGACTCCAGTATTATACTCCACCCACATAGGGCTCAGAGACCATTGCAGAAGAGGGGGGTGGAAATAAAAGCCAGGGGAGTGGGCTAGAGAGATGGCTCAGAGGATAAGAACACTGACTGCTCTTGCAAAGGACCCGGATTCGATTCCCAGCACCAACCTGGTGGTTAAGAACCAACTTTAACTCCAGTTCCAGGGGAATCCGACACCCTCTTCTGACCTCCAAGGCATTGCAAGACACGTGTGCACCAACCTACATGCAGACAGTACATTCGTACACACACATACCACACACACACACACACACACACACACACACACACACCTTGCTGAACCCATTCAGTGTTGCTCATTTGTGTTTAGGGCTGACAATTTAAGACTGGAGCTCCTTCTTGGAGAAAACTGATTGCCTTCTGTCAGCAGCCACTGATGGTCTATAGACCTTCATCTAGAGTTTGTAGCTTTGAAATCTCAACATTGACATGTCAAAAGGTGTGTGATTACATAGGTCTTGTTTAGTAAATCATATTGCTGAGATTTCAGGGCTGCTGCTTCCCTGTCAAGTCCAGAAGACACTATGTAACAGCAGGTATCCTGTTCCTCTGGCTCTTACAATCTTTTTGTTCTTATTTCAACAGTGTTCCCTGAACCTTAGGTGTAGGGTTGGATTACAAATGTATCAGTACTAGTGGGTACTCCAGAATGACTTATTATCTGAATTTTGACCAGCTGTGAATCTTTATAATAGTCTCCATCTGTTGCAAAAAAAGAGGTTCTTTCATGAGGGGCGACAGGTATTTTCTATGGGTATATGGCTAAGTATTTAGAACACAGCTGGAAATTATATTCATTTAAGAAAACAACAGTAGTATGTAGGTGGAAGGTATGTATGCATGTTTTAGAGTAATATAAGATCAAAAGAATGAGAAAAAAACTAGTTTGTCATGAGATTTTGTTTAACCACAGTATTTATTTTATGGGAGTGCTTCTTAGTATTTCTTATACAAGGCTGCTTGGGCTTTTGTCTAAGCCTTTTCTAAAATATTTCACAGTAGTTAAAAGTATCAGGGTGGTGTAACTTAGCCTTTCTGGATGCTTAACAGCCATACTTAATGCCCATACCAATTTGGCAGAGGTTCTTAAGGGATAACTTTGCTTCTTGCCCTCAGAGGACAGCTAAATCACAGGAGACTATGCATGGGGACATCTCTTGAAATGTCCTGCAAATGTGGGTCACCAGGAGATCTCCCAAGACCAGCTCAGGCAAGTGCAGGTAGGTGGACAGCAGCTGAGTGCTTCAGCAAGGCTGAATGTTGATTGATTTCATCTAGTTAATCCATTAATCCAGTTGTCTTTGGCTTGGGTGGCTTTTGTGGCTGTGGGGTTGGAGTTAACCTCCCAGCTGGTATTAAAGGTAGGGTTGTGTGAGTCTGGATCTGAGATCTCCCGAGACCAGCTCAGGCAAGCACAGGTAGGTGGACAGCAGCTGAGTGCTTCAGCAAGTCTGATTGTTGATTGATTTCATCTAGTTAATCCATTAATCCAGTTGTCTTTGGCTTGGTTGGCTTTTGTGGTGTGGGGGTGGAGTTATCTTCCCAGCTGGTATTAAAGGTAGGGTTGTGTGAGTCTCTATCTGAGATCTCCCAAGACCAGCTCAGGCAGGTGCCAGGGCGTGGGCTGAAGAGCTCACCCATAGTCGTCGTCCTTGCGTACCCCCTGTCCCCACCAACTGAGATTAGGAAGGCATCTGAACGAGGCAGGCAAAGCAAGCCTTCAACACAGTGAAGAGGCATTTAGGAACTACATTAGAATACAGGCAAGGAGAAGCTCATATGCCAGGAGATATCCGAAACACAATTGGGAACATATTTAAAGAACTACAACATTATAAAGAGCAAATCAAAGAACTAAGAAAAGAGAATGAAGAACTCAAGAAGGACCTAGAGAGAGAGAATGACAAACACCGGAAGGAACTGTAAACACTGAAAAGATCCCATGCTGAAAAAGATAAGGAAACCAACCATGGTCAGATTCCCCTGGAAACTGGAGTTCTCCCTGGAATTGGGTTTCTTTCTTTTTTTTTTTTTTTTTTTTTTTTTTTTATTATTTGTTTATATGTGTATGAATGTACTGTCTGCATGCAGGTCTGTGCACCCATGTCGTGCAATGCCGCGGAGGTAAGAAGAGGGTCTCGGATTCCCCCTGGAACTGGAGTTCTCCTGGAATTGGAGTTACAGACGGTTCTAGCCGCCATTGTGGGTGCTGGGGATCGAACCCGGGTTCCTCTGCAAGAGCGTCGGTGCTCTTAACCGCTAGGCTATCTCTCCAGTCCCTGGAATTGGAGTTTCAGACGGTTCTCAGCCACCATGTGGGTGCTGGGGATTGAACCCAGGTCCTCTGTAAGAGTGGTTGGCACTCTTAACCACTAGGCCATCTCTCCAGCCCAGAAGTTCACCATTTCAGTCAGTTCTTTGACCCAGCCTTGTGGTTGTTGTTATTCCTTTCAATATGCATCACTCCAAAATATGAATATATACATGCCACATATATCAAGGTTTTAGCATCTTCTCTTATGATTTTTTTTCTTTTTTAGGCTGAAAAGATGTTATGTTTGAAGGCTCCTCCTTGGCAAGCCCAAAACCACCAGCAGTTCTGCCCTTTGTGTTCCACATCTGGGGTTTTCCCTTCCAATGTCACCAAATGAGGTCATACGATAGCGGATCCTGTTTGATCTTCCCTGTATCTGTCTATTAACAGCCTGGTAGTAACAAATATGGCAGTCTATATCTAAGAGGCTGAAACCCCAATAGTAGCTCAGTCCACAAGTTGGATGTCTCAGCAGTCCACATCTGGCACTGAAGGTTTGGAGGATTCTTGGAGAGACATGATGAGTCTTCAGTCCATAGTGGAAGGTCGAAAAAAGCCGTGTCTCATGTCTTTGAAGGATGGCAAAAGCTATGGCAGACACAGGGTAGTTGCACTTGCCAGTAAGACAGGCAAAATTACTCTGCTTTTTTTTTTTTTTACTTTTTGTCTTTTTACTAAGATCTCAAGTTTTATATCTGAAGTAAAATTTTTTCTGGCCTTCCTATTTATTTATTTCTCATTATACTTTCCTTTTGGGTGTTTAAGGCCACACAGCCCAGATTAAACAAGGTTTTTGTTTTCTCAAGGTCAGCTGAGTATCTGGCCCTCAAGGATCACTCAGGTTTTCTGGGGGAGGAGGTGGGCTGGCTCCTTTTGCTTTTCATTTACCAGTTCCATCCACTGGAGGACAAAGTCAGGTCTTACTAGACCAGGCTTCCCTTTTTGAAGCATGAACAGACTTTCCTCTTTATAAACTGGAACACTGGCTGAAGTCCCATTAGTGGATCTCCAAGACCTCCCTGCACAGGAAGACTGGTGATCCATATTTTTTTCTATTAATTAATTAATTAATTAATTTTCACATAAATTTATTTTTAATTTTTAACAAATCTAGATCTGTGTCCCCCCATTCCCCCAACCCACCAGAGCTCATGCATTGTGCCAAACATGCTTTTCATCTCTTTCTCAGTCTTTCTCAATATTTTCCATGAGGAAGTTGACTGTTTTGAGCAGAGTTCACTGTTTCAGTCAGTTCTTTGATGCAGTCCTTTCTGTTGTTGTTGTTGTTGTTTCCAATATGCATCACTCCCAACTGCTTTGGACAAAAGCTCAGGGGGCCATACAAGAAATACTTACAACTAGGTAATTGGCACTAGCATCCAAGATGAGGGATACCATTCATCGTTTGTTTTTCTCTGGACTGTGTTACTTCATCAGCATGCTGTCCTCTAGCTTCAGCCATTTTCCTGCAAAGCTCATGATGTTGTCTTTCTTTAGTGCTGCATAGAACTCCATTTGTGTAGATGTACCACATTTCTCTATCCACTCATCAGTTGAGGGGCATTTGGGTTGGTTCCAGCTCCTTGCTTTGTGAAGAGAGCTGAAATAAACATGGCCTGCATGTATCTCTGTGGTGGGGAGAGTCCTGAGGGTACATGCCAAGGAGTGGTATGGCTTGGGTCGGGTGCAAGTTCATTCCAAGTCTTCCAAGGGTTCTCCACACTGCTTTCCAAAGTGGCTTGTATGAGATTATTCCCAGCAGCAGTGGATGAGTGTTCCCCTTTCCGCACAACCTCTCCAGCACTTGGCATTATTTGTTTTCTTGATCCTAGCCAGTCTTATTGGAGTAAGAATATATCTTAAAAGTGGGTTTTTGATTTGCATTTC
>VZQC01015743.1:2340765-2375765 GCA_009823505.1 Rhizomys pruinosus
AACTGTGACCCAGGAGATGTAAGCTGAATAAACCCTTTCCTCTTCAAGTTGGTGTCGGTCAGGGTGTTTTGTCACAGCGATGGAAGACAAACTAGGACAGATGGGAATTTAAGAAAGTAGATTGTTACTTTTAGCATTTTTAGCAAATATTTGTGGGAGGAAAATGATTAAATTGTTGGTGATAGGCTTTGATCTACCCTCTTTTCTGACTTTTTTTGTCATATGCAAATGTATATTCATTTTTTATCATATAAAAAGAACTGGGCCAAAGAGCTGTCTCAGAGGGTAAAGGAACTTGCTACCAAGCCTGACAAAGTGAAGTCAATCCCCAGGACCCACAAGGCAGAAAGAGAGAACTCAGGACAAGATATTCTCTGATCCCCACATACACACTGTACACATACATACATACATGCACACATATTCACACAGAAATGTATACTAATAAGTAAAATGTAATGTGAAAATAAATAATAGAATGCATAAACTTAATATAGGTCAAGTTTGAGGTCTTGTAATTATCTTCATAGCAAATTTCACCATTAAATTTTTGTATTAGAATTTGTATGTAGAATTTTATTTATATAATTCTGTAATATATTGACATACTTTTTCAAGTTTATTTATTATTTTTTGTGTGTGAGTGTACTGTCTGCCTGTAGGCCTGTGCACCCATGTTGTACAATGCCGCAGAGTTCAGAAGAGGGCGTCAGATTCCCCTGGAACTGGAGTTAAAGACAGTTCTTAGCTGCCATGTGGGTGCTGGGAATCAAACCCGGGTCCTCTGCAAGAGCAGTCGGTGCTCTTAACCACTGAGCCATCTCTCTAGCCCCTGACATACTCTTAAATAAGGGACAAGTCTCTCATCAACAAAAATGTCCTCCTCTTTTTACAAGAGTGCTTATTATAAAATGGAAAAAGAATAAAACAGAGCAGACAAGGAGGAACAGAACACTTTCCTGGTAAGACAAGACAAATCTACATTGATCGCCTTTCTCATTCATGTGTCTCCTCTGTGTGAATTACCAGTTGTATAGAAAGTATTGTGTTAAAAATCCAAAATAGGGGGCTGGAGAGATGGCCTAGCGGTTAAGAGCGCCGACCGCTCTTACAGAGGACCGGGTTCGATCCCCAGCACCCACATGGCGGCCAAGAACCGTCTGAAACTCCAATTCCAGGAGAACTCCAGTTCCAGGGGAATCCGACACCCTCTTCTGACCTCCGCGGCATTGCACGACACGGGTGCACAAACTTGCATGCAGACAGTACATTCATACACATACAGAAATAAATAAAGTTAATAAAATTTAAAAAAAAATCCAAAATAGCTGGACATAGCAAGGACATCTGGAATCCCAGCACTCCTATGTTTAGATGGGAGGAGAAACAGAAAAATACTCAGTAGTTCAAATGTCCTGGCACACAGAACTGCAAACATGAAACCATGTCTCCAACAAGGGAGAAGGCAAGGAAATTCCAGTATCCAAAGCTGTCCTTTGATCTCCATATGTACCCCATGGCACATGTATACCTTCACTTACACAATAAGCAAATGTTACATAAGCAAATGTATATATACACACACACACACACACACACACACATCATAAACACAAGAATTTTAAAAAAGAAAAATCCAAATTTTGCAAACACAATAAGAAAGAAAGATTTTTTACTCTCAAAGAACTTATAAGATAGTCAAGAAAATAAGATAATTTATACTTAAAAATAAATTAAAGTTATTTGAGTGACTCATTTGGTGTTCAGCATTTGTAAGTCATCAACATATTCATTTAACAATATTTGCTAAATACTTACTATTTTTCAGCTCTGGTCCAAGCAGGTAATTCTGCAGTGAATAAAACAAGACAACCACATTTTCTGTAGTAAGTTAAATTATGAGTCCCAAACCATAAGCCCATTCTGAATGAATGTACAGAATTTTTTGCAATAGGGGTCTTTACAGAAATAATCAGGGAAAGGATCTCAAGATGAAGTCATTTTATGTCAAGTAACATCTACACCCAATGATTTACACCTCCTAAAAATGTCCCATTTTATAAAGGAGCATGAAAGAAGTCACAGAGATGAAGAGCAAAGAAGATCACATGAAGACAAATGTCAAGATAGGGCTTTTGAACCCTCAAACCAAGGATGACCAAGGGATGATGTAACAGCCAGTAAGAACTATGAGAGGGAATGTAACTGAATTTCTCTCAGTTTTCAGGAGTCCTATTGACATCTTGATATTGAGCTCTTGATACAGTTTTAAGACAGTTAATTTTGACTGGAGAGATGATTCAACAGCAAAGAGGATGGGGTGCTCTTGCAGAGGATTAAGGTTCGATTGCCAGCATGCACATGATGGCTTACAGCTGCCTGTAACTCCAGTTCCAGGGAATCTGA
Organism: Rhizomys pruinosus; assembly: GCA_009823505.1. Classification (NCBI taxonomy): domain Eukaryota; kingdom Metazoa; phylum Chordata; class Mammalia; order Rodentia; family Spalacidae; genus Rhizomys; species Rhizomys pruinosus. Next base: position 2,343,172 of record VZQC01015743.1, read on the forward strand.
CGTTTTCTTCCGTCCTCCATGGACATTGCACAACACAGATGCACTTACATATGTGCAGGCAATACACATAAAATAAAATGAATAAACGCCGGGCGTGGTGGCGCACACCTTTAATCCTAGCACTTGGGAGGCAGAGGCAGGTGGATCTCTGTGAGTTCAAGGCCAGCCTGGTCTACAAAGTGAGTTCCAGGACAGCTGGAGCTACAGGGAGAACCTGTCTCAAAAAGACAAAAATAAATAAATAAATAAAGAAAGAAAGAAAGAAAGAAAGAAAGAAAGAAAGAAAGAAAGAAAGAAAGAAAATGAATAAAGAAAATATTTTAATACAGTTAATTTGTGCTAATTCCAGGAAATAAATAGTGCTGCCTTTGTGGAGCTTAAATTCTAGTATGGGAGATTGACAGCAAACAATATAAATAAACAAAATATTTACTACATAAAATGATTACAAGTGATTCAGTAATAACTGCAGCAGAAAAGATGCATTGGAAATAGAAGGTATTGTTATTGGAATGGCGCCAAATAAGAGTTACAAGACAAATGAGATAGGATTTCCATAATGAATGTGTCACAAGGGATGAGGACTTAGAAGAGTTTGATTTAAAAAAAAAATAATGATAAGACATAGGTAGAAAGAAACTCATGCAGGAGATTTCAAAAGAGTAACACTGCAACTTGAATAATTTTAGATGTGAGTGTCATGTGCATTTGCCATTATGAGATGATTCTTGCTGGAAGAAATACTGGTCTACAAATATATGGATCCATATTTTGCACATGGTAAGAAATCATATTTTTCTAAGGGTTTGACAGCCTTGAGGTTTTCTCCAAGATCTATGACCACTCTAGCCAGGTGCATTTTGCTATGTTTACAGTAACGCACATGAGTTTCCTCCCATTGAGTGGGTTTCAAGTCCAATTTGGTAGCTGTTGATTATCCCCAAGATAAAAGTGCCACTACTGCACCAATGTCATTTTTCTGTGCCAGTCACTGATGTGTTTATTTGGTCTAGAAGCTGGGATTAGACTATTGATTTATATTTTCCCTTACCATCTTGCATTGTGTTCTCCAAATCTATGAAAGCTAGCTTTCAGGGGAAGAGGCTTCCAGGTCAGTTCCAGATCCAAAGCCTGTGTCTGAAGTTTGTCCGGGCTTCAGCAATAGGATTTTACCTTCAAGTTCTGGGAGGCAATCAAGGGCTGTGGCATTAGTTTGTATAATTAGGGGAGTCTCTTGGCCAGTAACTTTAGGCAAGGTTTCTCGTGTCTGGCACTGTTTCTTGATATGTAGTCTTCAATTGCCAAAGCCTAAGTGGCATGTCTGCAATGCAACCTCTACACCTAAGGCTCATGGAACACAGAACAAGAGGCAAAGAAAATACTGGGTTGGAGAAATGGCTCAGTGGTTGGGAGCACAGACTGCTCTTGCAGAGGACCCAAGTTCGATTCCCAGCACCCACATGGCAGATAAGGGCTGTCTTAGGCTGGGTGTGGATGCATGCCTTTGGTCCCAGCACTTGGGAGGCAGAGGCAGAGGCAGGTGGATCTCTATGAGTTCAAGGCCAGCCTGTTCTGCATAATGAGCTCCAGGCCACGTGGCACTAAAGGGAGACCCTGTGTAAACAAAAAAAAAAAAGAAAAAGAAAAAGAAAAAGAAAATACTAATGAATCTCTCAATTCTCATTGATGAAACTCATCCTTATGCAACAGAGGGCCAGGAACACAAAAAGTTATAAACAGCCAAAGTATAGAGAGTAAGAGTCTGCAGACTGTGGGTCATTGAACAGGACTCTTTTGCCATACTCCACCCACTGAGGGCTCAGGGACCACTGCAGAAGAGGAGGCAGAAAAATCGTGTTAGCCAGGGAGGAAATGCATAGCCATATGGAAATAGAGTCCTGCAGGTTTCTGGGACCTTGCTCACATGAATTTATAGCAATGGCATTAGCAAGCACAAAACCTAGGCAAACCCAAGCAGACAAAAATCCCAGCATAGAAGTGTTTAAATGGGCAATAAGCCTAATCTTAGTTGAAGAATTATTGGCAGTTGATTACTACTGAGTGAAGAAGAGCTGATATTCTTAAGGGGAGGGACTCTAGATGGGCTGACTAGACCCCAGTGGATGAACTTGCACTGAGGAACATCTGGGGGCACTAACTTGACACAATAAGCCATAATACAAATGATAGAAAGTATGAATTCTAGGGCAGGGTTAGAGAAGGGTGCCAATGGGGAGGGGGTAAAATGATCAATATTGATTGAGATTCTCCATTTGAAATACACAAAAATTCAATAAAATTTACAAATACTAAATAAAATGAAATAAACTGAGAATTTTTGAAGTTCATTATGAAAAGCACAAAACTTCAATAAAAAGTTTAAAAATTTTTTTTATATATTTTTTATATATAGATATATATAATATAGATATATATATGTATTAAATATATTTTTCCAGCNACATATTTATTAGTATATATATATATCATTTTCCAATATATATATTCCTTGTCTGGTTCCTGGTTTTTAAAATATTTTTATTGAAGTTTTGTGCTTTTCATACATCTTTCAGTCCAGTTTAGACTCATTCCCCTTTCCATGCCCCCACCCTGTTTGAGTTCATGCATCTGCCATACATGTCTTGCATCTTTTTCTCAGTCTTTTTAAGGTTTTTCTATGCAGAGGTTTATTGTTTGGGGCAGAAATTTACTGTTTCAGTCAGTTCTTTGTCCCAGTCCTTTTGGTGTTGTTCTCTTCAATTTGTATTGCTCCAAAATATGCATATATATTTATATATTTATACCATACATACACCAAAATTATGATGTCTGAAAACAAACTGTATGTTAATTCCAAAACATGTTTAGGAATTTATACTTTTTCTCTTTAAGTTTTTAATTGTTATATAGCCATAAGATTGTGGAAACAGGGGTTAGAAAGTTAAAACTTACACATCATAGTTTTTCATGTCAAGTTGACAAGGGATAAAGTTATGATGGTAAATGTTGATTGTCAACTTCATTGGATCTAGAATCAGCTAGGAGACAAGTTTGGGTCCTGTTTGTAAGGTATTATCTTTATTAAGTTAGTTGAGGTAGAAAGAACCACTGTAAAAATGAATGCCCTACTTTCCTGGGCTTAAATCCTAGACTACACAAAGAGAAAGATAGATGAGTATGAGCAGTTCTCATTGTTGTATGGTTCTGGATTTTAGATACAATGCCACGAACTTCCAGAGTCTCCTGCCACTAAGCCTTCTCTGCAAGGATGAACATAAACTTTTAACTGTCAACCAAAATAAACCCATTTTTCCTTAAGTGACTTTTGTCAGAGTATTTTATCATAGGAAAAGTGACAGATAGATATGCAGGTCTCCTTTTATCACATGGCAATGGTCATTTTCTGTTCTTCCCTCTTTTCTCTGATTCTTATAGTATTTGTATTTCTCTATGTTTTTGCCCTGCTCTGCCCCATCCATGACTATTATCAAATCCAGCATAGATCTGCAATACTGGATAACATTTGATGCCTTCATAAAACTTCAGGGCTATCTTCATCTCACCTGCTTCAAGTGACTTATGTGGTTAGTGTTTACATCTGTTAAAACTTGAGTAACCTATAACTACAAGTTTTGGACACACAAAACTATATTATCTAAGGGCGAATTAATTAGTAATCTAAAAAAATCTTTCGTTAAGCATGTGTCATATTACATATATCATGCATCATAAGGCCAATGGATGGAGAAAGGAAGTAGAGAGTCCACAAAAATGAAATATGTATGAAAAATCCCTCATTAAATCCATTACTTTGTATGCTAATTAAAAATGGATCATATAGGATTACCAAGTTACCTTTATTCCAGGAATGCAAAGGTAGACCAGTATCTGCAAATAAATAAATGTAATGATATAGTACAGAAATATAATCAATGAGAAAAATAATATCATTTCAATTAATATCTCAAAAGAAAAAAAAAGCGTTTCCAAATATGTAACATTCCTTCACAATAAAAATCCCTGAAGCAACTAGAAATAGACTGATTATACAACAGCATAATATCCTCTGCAAAAATGTATAATCAACATTGAACTGAGGAAATATTAGAAAAATTTCTTCTAAAATCAGGAGTGATAAAAAGATAATCACACTCCCAACTCTTTTTCAATACAATGTTTGAATTCTAAGCCAAAGCAATAAGACAAGAAAAAAGTGATATGAATTAGAAAACGATAAAATGAAATTATTTGCTTAAAATATGGATCAGGGCTGGAGAGATGTTTCAGTGCTTAAGAGTGCTGACTGCTCTTGCAAAGGACCTGGGTTTGATTCCCAGTACCCATATGGCGGCTAAGAACCATCTTTAAGCCAGGGGTGGTGGCACACACCTTTAATCCTAGCACTCTGGAGGCAGAGGCAGGCAGATCTCTGTGAGTTCAAGGCCATCCTAGTCTACAGAGTGAGTTCCAGACCAACTGGGGCTACAGGGAGACCCTGTCTCAAAAAAAGTGGTTCTATGATTAAACAATCTTAAATACTCTATCAGAGAATATCTTAAATTTTCAGTTGTAAACAGAGCCCAGTTTGTTTTGTTAAGAGATGAAGGCAGAAAGGGCACCATTTGGGAATTTGCCACTTCCAGGGCTGAATGCTGTATTTCTGTCAGTTATCCTAGCTTGCCACAATCTTATATACTGTCAATTTTATATTAAAATTACTAATATTTAATTTTTGAATTAATTATTAATTATCTCCTCTTTTTTTAATGTATATTTTATTGAATTTTGGTCCATTTCATATATATATATATATATATATAGACACCCTCCCCTATATTTAGCCCTGTAAATCACAGACAGGATTACATGCATTCTATGATATATGTTAAAGTCTATCAAGTCAAGTTGGTATGCCCAGATGTCCCTTGATGTGAGCTCAGTGATTTTTTCAATGTTTTATTTATTATTTTTATTTTATGTGTATGTGTACGCACATGTATAAGTACACTGTGTCATGATATACCATGGAGACCAGAAAATGGTGCTGGATTCCACTGGAACTGAAGTTAAAGATGATTTTTAGCCACAATGTGGGTGCTAAGAACTGAACCCAGATCCTCTGCAAGAGCGGTCAGTGCTCTTAAACACTGAATCCTTTCTCTAGCCCCCATGTCTTTGATGATTCTATGCTGGGATTTTGTCTGATGACTTTGCATGATCTTGTGCATGCCATCACTGTTGCTGTAAGTTCCTATGAGCAAGTTCCCAGAAGCCTGGAAAACTGCTTCTGTACCACCCCTGGTTCTTACAATTTTTCCACTCTCTCTTCCACAGTGGTCCCTGAGCCAAGGGTGGATGAGGTTTAACATAGGAACCTTATCCAGTGACATGCACCCTGAAGTTTCTTATTCTTTACACTTTGGTCAATTGTGGCTTTCTCAGTTAATCATCATCTGATGCATGAGGAAGCTTCACTAGTAAGAGTTGAGAGGTACATTAATATTCTCTCTACCCCTTGTTCCACTGTGTTCCATGAGGTTTAGTTGTAGCGATTCCATTGTAGATGTATTATTTAGTTGTGCCTGGAACTCACTAAGTAGAGTTGGCTCTCCTTGGTCTCACAGAGATGTGCCTCTGTGAGGGCCCATCTGAAGGCATGTGTCACCACACCCTTCCCCTAAATATGGATCCTTTTATTTACAGACAAGTATGCCAGTCACACTCATCAATGAAGGTTTTTGCAACATATGGAAACTATGGCAGAGTTCTCTTTTTTAAAAAGATTTATGGTATCTTTATTTCTGTGCTTTCTGTGCATGTGTTAATAATGTATGCAACAGATGTGCAGGTGCCACATGTGTGCAGGTGCGCAAGGAGACCAACAGAAGGCATCAGCTTTCTTGAGTGCAGAGTTACAGGCAGTTGAGAAATACCTGTCAAAGATGCTAGGAAATGAATTTGGAAGTGTTGGAAGTGTTCTGGAAGTGCTACTGACCACTGAGCCATCATCCCAGGCACTATGTTTATTGTATTTTTTTTAAGACAGGGTCACGCTATTGCCCCAGCAGGCCTGAAACTTGCTATATAGTTCAGGCTGGCCTAAATCTCACAGAGAGCCACTTGCCTCTGCCTTTCTAGTGCTGAGATTAAAAGCATCCCCTACCACCCCCAACTATTTAATTTTTAATAGAAAAATGTAATGACTATTCAATATATGCTTTCAAATCATCAATAAATGAACAGTTTACAGAAAGCTATGATATATGCTAGTTGATCTTTTTTCCTATATGTAGAAGTTTATTCACTAATCATTAAAAATTGAATACTTTGATTCAAAGCACCATGGGTCTTTAGATATTAGTTGAATCCACATTTTTCTTATTTCCTACAGTAATATAAAGTGTTGTCACTTGCGATCTTAAATGTAGACATGTGTTACGATTATGCTATTTTCTTGTTTTCCAGTAGAATAACCTTTTAAAGATGATTTGGCATAGCATGAACTGCTTTATGTTTGGTTTTTTCTTAGCTTGTTTGTCTTGTGACAGGGTTCTACTATCTAGACCTTGCTGGTTTGGAACTCCGAACTCCTCCTATCTATCAGCTTCCTAGTGCTAAGCTTACAGATGGGTGCTAGACATTCTGCACACGAATTGTTTTCAAAACATTCTCTCCTGTAATAATTGCTGCTTGTATCTAATCTATTTCTCTCTAATCAGTTGTAGACACATCAACTGTAGTAGACTTTTTATTGGAATTTTAGTGTGTTTCTTTACCTAACAGTTTGTAAGACATTTATAATAAAACCTATTATTATCTAGCTTTCTGGCATCTTTCTATTTCCAGAATTGAGCAGTAGCTGTTCAGCAAGCTAATCTATAATTCAATATCTTCAAGAATAATTTCAACATTTCTTCTAGAAAATGAATAAATTTATCAGGAATAAAAGCCAAAAATATGACCTAATATTTAGTCCAGAAATTAATGAAGAGAGACAATCCATTTCAAGTAATACATAAATTTAGAAGGTGATATACTGCTATACTAAATTTCTGGAACCTCCTGGAAGTAGACACAACCTCAATATAACAAGAGAACAAAATATTTTAAATCCAAATTGCTAAAGGAGGCTCTGGCAAATGCTTCATATTACCTAATTCGTTTTTTCCTGACAAAAGTAAGAGTAGAACAAAAAGATGAGTCTGGGAGGAACAAGAGCTGTTATTTACAGAGCTACAGTATTTCAAAGCTGTCATCCTAGGCAAGAAGAGATCTTGTTCTTTGGCCAAGTGAGACTTGACAGGAGAGGACTACTAAAGCTGAAGACACAGGAGAGGAAGGAGATAATACACAAGGATACAGTTATGTACTTGCAGAGTCCCAGTTATAAGCCACCTGCGCATTCCAAGTAAGTTTGTGTGTAATTTCCCATGGTAATTTTGTATACATTCACACACACACACACACACACACACACACACACAAACTCACACACTATGCAATAGGAAATGAGGAAGGGTAAGACAATTGCCTTAACAAATTGATCAAACTATGCCCTGAACTTTGCAGTTGATTGGAAGAAGGGGATTTTTGTTTTATTTTAATTTTGCCTCTCTAGCCAATTGACTCCATAATAGAAGTATTATCTAGAAACAAGGGGACTCCCTGTTGATGGGTAAAGTTATATGAAAAATAATGGTCAAATTTCAGGAAAAAGATTAGCTACATAAGGTGCATGGTATAATCATATAGAATATCTCCTCAGAGAACTGGTTGAACAGAAATTCCAGTGGAGAGAGATGTTGTTATCTCTGATTTCAAATTAAATTACAGAAATTGAGTAATAAAAACAACACAGCACTGGCATAAACACAGATACATTGATCAGTGGATTAGAATTGAGGGCCAAGGTATGTTTCCATGCATTTATAGTCACCTAATTTTTGACAAAAGTCCTGAAAATACAAATTGAACAACAACAAAAAAACCCATCATGCTCAACAAATGACTCTAGTCAAATGGATAGCTACATGTGGAAGAAGGAAACTAGATATATATTGCTCACAGGACACAAACCTCAACTTCAAATGGCTCAAAGCATTCAATATAAAATCTGATACACAAACTCTGATACACTGAATCTTATGGAAAACTATGTAGAAAATATACAGAACTAATATGCACAGGAAATGACTTTCTTTATGGACCCCACTAGCACAGCCATTAAGACCAATGACTGATAAATGGGACTTCATAAAACTAAAAAGCTTTTGTATACCATCATTCAAATGAAGACACAGCCTACAGAATGGGAGAAATTCTTAACTAGTTCTATTTCTGACATAGGATTGGTATCTAGAATATGCAAAGAACATCCTGAAATCAAACAACCCAAAAAAATTGGTACAAGGAACTAAAGAGGGAATTATCAGATGAATAAAAATAAATGATGTCTTTTTTTTTTTTTTTTTTTTTTTTTTTTTNGCTGTCTATTCACAAATAAGGTGGTTTATCACAGAACAATCATTCAGTTTCTTGTGCTGGTAAATCAGGATAACAGCTGTTCCCTACCCCTGGAAGTCAGGACATGGGGTATGGTATAAACTGTCAATCGGGGGCTGGAGAGATGGCCTAGCGGTTAAGAGCACCGACCGCTCTTACAGAGGACCCGGGTTCGATCCCCAGCACCCACATGGCGGCCGAGAACCGTCTGAAACTCCAATTCCAGGAGAACTCCAGTTCCAGGGGAATCCGAGACCGTCTTCTGACCTCCGCGGCATTGCACGACACGGGTGCACAGACTTGCATGCAGACAGTACATTCATACACATACAGAAATAAATAAAATTAATAAAAAAAATTAAAAAAAAATAAACTGTCAATCAACAGCTAACATGACATGTGATAGGGAAGGGGATGGGGGTAGTTTGTTACGACACTTAGCATAGTATAGCAGAAGCACCTCATGCTCTGTAAGTTATATTTGCGTATGAACGCCTAGGCCACAGAGATGTTTCTTGTTCTTTAACATTTTAAAGATAGGATCTCCTTGTAGCTACTTGGAAATTGCTATGTAGACCAGGCTGGTCTTGAACTCACAGAGACCCACCTGCCTTTGCCTTTGAGTGCTGGAATTAAAGGTGTCTGCCCCCAGCTACAGATGTTTCTTGTCTTTTTTTTTTTTTTCACTCCAAATGAAATATATAATTCTTTCATGTTCTCAGTATTTTTAACAAATTGAAGCTCTTCTAGGTTTTAAATATGGAAGTTCTGTGCGACTTTAGTATTCATTCTCTATCTCAACATCCATATATTCTAGATGTGCTCTAAAATTTGAATTCTTTGGAATTGGGTTATTTATTGGTCTCTTCTAATGTTCTCTTTGTTTAAGATCTCCATTGTAAACTTGCTATTGTATATAGACTGAGGCTTTTATCCTCTGTGAGCTTCCTGGACTCAATTACTTCCTGCTTTGCATGCTTTAGTTTTGGAAACTATCTCTGAAAAGTTGTAAAATCTGACATTTTGTTTGGTTTTGTTTGTTGAGACAGGGACTCACTCTAGTCAAGTTGGCCTTGAAACTGTGATGATCTCCTGCTTAAACCTCAAGAGTACTGGAATTACAAGCATGAGCCACCACAGCAGGCTCCATTCTGCATTTCTTTAATCTAGTATTGTCATCTGACAAACTGTCAACTCTTGGTTTTTCAAAGTCAGGGACTCCATCTGACCTGGTTACTCTATACCTTCTGTTTTCATAATTTGCTCTTATCAGCTTTTCATTATTGGCTAAAACTATAGTCGATAAATTGGTCTCTTTCATGGTTTTCTGTATTTCCTGACTGATAGAGCTATCATTTGGGCAATGAAATTTCTAGCATGTAGTTACTCATTTAATTGAAAGTCATCTTAAACACTGCACTGTGATTGCTACATATCCTGATCTGTATTTTACTCTAAGAAGTCAGAAATGAGAAATTGCTACCAGGTGCTATTTTATTATTCTACTAGAGTATTAACTAGGTATGTTATTTTAATTGAAAGTTCTCAAGTTATATTCTCTTTTTTAACTTTATTATTTAGGGGGGTCTTTTTGAGACAGGGTCTCCCTGTAGCTCTAGCTGTCCTGGAAATCACTTTGTAGACCAGGCTGGTCTTGAATTCACAGAGATCCACCTGCCTCTGCCTCTAGAGTGCTGGGATTAAAGGGCTGGGCCATCACTGCCAGCTTAACCTTATTTTTTGAGAATTTCAAACATGAGTATTATATTTAGATCATTTCCACTTCTCCCAATATGGCCTCCAAAATTTTCATGTCCCCTGCCCACTCCCTTTCAATTTCTTTTTCTTCTTCTTCGATTATTATTGTTACATATATACATACATTTATATATAATATATTATATAATAGACTGAGTCCAATTAGTGGTGCTCCTCTCTCCTTAGAGCTGACCAGTTGGAATTATATCATTTATCATGTATCTAGTCCCTGAAGAAAACTGATTCTCCATCTCTCAGCATCCATTGATTGCCTGTAGCTCTTCATATTGATGTAGGACCCACGAAGTTTCCTGCATCCACATTGGCATGCCAACTTTTTTTTTTTTTTTCATTCTTCAGCGTTTGTCAGGCTACCACTATGTGGAAATTTCATTGGTGTAGCTTCCCTATCATGGCTAGAATGCATGCACAATCATCAAGTGTATCATTCCTCTGGTCTTACAATCTTTCCATCCCTTTTGTGATGTTTCCAGAACTTTAGACAAGGAAGTTTCATGGTAGATATATCAGTTAAGGCTGGAAGCCTCACAGGTACTTACTTTGAATTTCGACAAGTTTCAGTAATTTGTAATAGTTTCCATCTGTTGTAAAATGAAGCTTTTTTGATAAATGGTTAAAGATATACTGAGAGTATGTGTTTAGAATATAGTAAGAGATTACACTGGTCTAGGAAAGTGGCAGCATTAGCTATTCTCTAAGGTCTGTGACTTCTCTAACCGTGCATATTGGCTGTATTGGCTGAGCTTACAGTACCATGCATGGATTCCATCCTTTGAATATACCTAAGTTCAGTTCAACAGCTGTTGATTGCCTCCAAGATAAAAGTGCCACTATTGTACCTATAGAGATAATTTGCTGAGTGGTCATTGTTGTGGCTCATAGGCTCTACAGTTGGGCTTGATTATTGATGGTTTTTCTCCCTTGACAGTGTCCATAGTACCTTCTGATTCTATGACAGCTAGTTTATGGTGAAGAGGCTTACATGTAAGTTCTAGCAAAACTGTTCTAAGTCCACTGTCTGAACTCTTTTGTGTTTTCAACAAAAGAGTTTTACATGAAGGATGCTTGTACTCACAAATTATCACTTATTGTTAAAAAAAATGAAAACAAAACAAAACAAAAAACAGAGAAAGATGCAGAAAAGTTATGGCAGAATGCATGATCTGGGATGGGTAGGTGTGGGTGGGGGGAAGGGAAGGGGATATATGATGTATGAAATACACAAAGCATCAATAAAAAATTATTAAAATTAAAAAAAAAACACAAAAAAACAAAAGAGTCTTGCCTTCAAATTCTGGAGTGCAGTCAAAGGCTGTGGCAATAGCCTATATATTTTTGGAAGTTTCTTATATTACCCTGACCAACAACTCAAAGGGAAGGCTCCCTTGCCTGGCACTGTAATTTTTGTTATAAAGCCTCCAGCTACACACACACACACACACACACACACACACACAAACACACATTTGTATTCTTCAGTAGACTTTGAAATAATACATTACCCTATGACTTTTCACGTCACCTAATATTTAGTACTTCTCTCTCCCCCTGTAGAACCTTCCCTCCTTCTTCCCGTTTTCCCCATTTCCAGCTGTATAACCCTAGTCTCCTACTATCTCCCTCTCTGGAGCTCCTTCTTTCTTTCTCCTACTATGGTTTTCTTTTCCTTTCCTGGCTCATATGGCTAATTCAGGACATATAATCACATCTACATATTTACAACTACAAATGAGATAGAACATGTGCTGCTTGTTTTTCTGAGTCTGGGTTAGCTCACTCAGTATAACACATTCTACTTATATCAATTTATCTTCAAATTTCATGGTTTCAATTTCACAGCAGAAATGAATTCCATTGCGCAAAGGTACCATACTTTCATTACACATCCATCCATCCATCCATCCATCCATCCATCCATCCATCCATGAATGAAAGAACAATTAGGTTGTTTCCATTTCCATAATTTTTAAATTTATTTTTGTTTTATGTCTAGGAATGTTATGCCTGCATGTATGCAAGTGCTCCCATGTCATGCAATGCACATGGAGGACAGAAGAGGGCATTGGATAACTGGAATCTGGAGTTAGGGATGACTTAGACACCATGCAGGTGCTGGGGTTTGAACCCTAGTTTTCAGCAAGAACAGCCAGCACTCTTCACTGCCAAGCCCTTTCTCCAGCTCCTATTTCCTGGATATTGTAAAAAGTAGCAATGAACATGGTTGAGCAACTATCTCTGTATTAAGATACCAAGTTCTGCCAGGCATGGTGGTGCACACCTTTAATCCCAGCAGAGGCAGGTGGCTCTCTATGAGTTCAAGGCCAGCCTGGTCTACATAGTGAGTTCCAGGACAGTTGGGGCTACAAGGGGACCCTGCCTCAAAAAAATACCAAAAAAATTTAAAAATAAAAAGATATCAAGTCCTTTGAGTACATGGCAAGGAGTCGTGTATCAAGGCTGTATGGTATATACATTTTATTTATCTTTTTAATATAATAATTTTGTTGATGTTTTGTGTATTTCAGACATCATTTTTGAGTTCAATTTAGACATATTCCCATTTCCTTTCACCCAACCCCACCCCAGATCAGGCATTCTGCCATACATGTCCTGCATCTTTCTCTCAGTCTTTTTGAAGTTTATCTCTGTAAAGGTTTATTGTTCTGGCAGAATTTAACTATATCAGTCCATTCTTTGACCCCATCCTTATGTTGTTGTGGTTCCCTCCCAATTTTATTTCTCCAAAATATGCCTATATAAACATCATATATGTACCAGAATTATGTCTTCTAGGAATAAATTGTATGTTAACTCTGATATATGTTTAGGGGTTTACATTTTTCCCCTTTAATTTTACGTTACTCTAAAATATGGATATATACCTCCCACCCCATATACATTAATTACCATCTCTGAAAATAAGTGGTAAGTTAATTCTATGGCTCATTAAGAGATTTACATTATAACATCACAGTTGCTTTCAGATAAAAAGAAATAAAACCATAAAGCTGCTCTGTTTGCCTTTCAATGGGGGATCTGGTACTAGCATCCACAAATGAGGGAAATAATTCCCCGTTTGTTTCTTTGGGACTGTGTTACTTCATTTAGCATAATACCTTTGAGATCCATCCATTTACCTACAAAGTTCATGATGTCATATTTCTTTACCGCTTCATAGAACTCCATTTTGTAGATGTACCACATTTTGTTATCCACTCGGGCATTTGGGTTGCTTCCAGCTTCTTGTTATTGTGAAGAGGGCTACAATAAAAATAGATGTACATGTATCTTTGCAGTAGGATTAAAGGCATGTGCCACCACACCCAGCTCTTTACTACATCTTTTGAGTGAGTCATTTCTTTTCTTACTTCTTTGTTTTTTGAGTAGTTTATATACTCTGGAAGTTAATGCTCTGTCAGATGTATAACTGGTGAAAGTTTCCTCCCACTCTGTGGGCTTTCTCTTCACTTCCCTGATTGTTACTTTCACTGTACAGAAGCTTTTGAGTTTAACGAGGTCCCACTTGTCAATTGTAGACCTTATGTCCTGTACAGCTGCTGTCTGATTTAGAAAGACTTTTCCTATGCCTATGTCTTGTAGATTGCTGCCAGCTTTTTTACCTATCACCTTCAGAGTTTTGGGTTTCACAATGAGGACTTTGATCCATTTGGAGTTGATTTTTGTACAGGGTGGGAGGTAAGGGTTTAATTTCATTTTTCTACATATGGTGATCCAGTTTTGTCAGCACCATTTGTCGAAGATGCTATCTTTCCTCCAATGAGCTATTTCAGCCCCTTTATAGAATACGAGATGGCTGAAATTGTGTGAGCTCAAGTTAGGATCTTCAATTTTGTTCCATTGGTCAAAGGGTCTGTTTTTGTGCCAGTACCAGGCTGTCTTTATGACTACAGCCCTGTAATATAGCTTGAAGTCTGGTAGAGTAATCCCCCCTGTACTGCATTTTTCACTCAGGGTTGCTTTAGCTATTAGGGGTTTTTGTTTTTCCATATGAATTTAAGGATTTTTTTTCCAAGTCTGTGAAGAAACTCATGGGGATTTTAATTGGGGTTGCATTGAATCTGTATATTAATTTGGGTAGAAAGGACTTATTTACTATATTAATTTTTCCAATCCATGGGAGGTTTCTCCATCTTTTGATGTCTTCACAAATCTCCTTTGTCAGGGGTTTAAATTTTTTGTTGAAGTGATCATTGGTGTCTTTGGTTAGGATTGTTCCTAGGTAATTTTTTTTTTCTTTTTGAGGCTATTGTGAGTGGGAAGGTCTCCATATCTTCCTTCTTCAGTTGCTTGTTGTTGGTGTAAAGAAAGGCTTCTGATTTTTCTAGATTAATTTTGTATCCTGACACTTTACTGAAATTCTTAATTGTTTCTAGGAGTTTTCTGGTGGAGTTTTTAGCATCCCTCAGGGATGTTTCAACATATGTAAATCAGTAAATATCATAAAACACATAAATGGACTGAAAGACAAAAATCACATAATCATCTCAATTTATGCAGAGAAAGCCTTTGACAAAATCCAGCATCCCTTCATGTTTAGAGTTCTAGGGGGAACTGGACTACAGGGAGCATTACTCAACATAATCAAAGCCATATACAACAAACCCACAGCCAAAATCATCCTAAATGGAGAAAAATTAGAACTATTCCCCTTAAAGGCAGGAACCTGGCAAGGCTGCCCCCCTATCACCACTCCTCTTCAATATAGTGCTTGAAATGCTTGCTAGGGCAATAAGGCAAGAAAAGGAAATTAAAGGAATACTAACTGGAAAAGAAGAAGTCAAATTATCCCTGTTTACAGATGATACTTTTTATTATTTTAAATTCTCCACACTGATTTCCATAGTTGCTGCACCAGTTTGCAATCCTACAAGCAGTGAATGAGAGGTCTGCTTCCCCATATCCTCACCAGCATTTGGTGTCCATTGTTTCCTTGATCATAGGCTTTCTGCCTGAGATAAGATGAAATCTTAAAGTGGTTTTAATTTGCATTTCCTTTCAACATACTAAGTAGGTTGAAGACTTTTTAAGGTCTTTCTTAACCATTTTTTTTAAATTAAGAACACACTTTTATTGAAATACTGCAATTTTTCATACAATATAATTCAACCCAACCTACAAAACTTGTGGAACATATGGCTACTGGCAGGGACAGAACAGTAGCTTTCATGAATTGGATTCTTGGTAGGTGAATTAGGCTCCTTCTCCTTTGGATGGACCCACATTGAAGAATATATATATATATTCATTCCTATAGAGTCAGGTTTGTGTTCCCAAATGCCTTTGGGTATGGATTCAGTCCTTTGGAAATTCTCTGTTCATATCTTTAGCACATTTTTAAATAAGGTCATTTGTTTTCTTGATTCTTTATTGAATTCTTTATATATTCTGAAACTGAGCCATCTGGTGGATGTACAGCTGTCAAAGTCTCTCCACTGTGTTGACTTCCTTATCAATAGATTGTTTCATTTGCTACACAGAAGTTCTTTAGTTTAGTGAGGTACTTTTTGTCAATTGTTGATCTTAATTCCTGAGTGAATGAAGACTGATTTGAACGTCCTTACCTCTACCCTATGCTTGTTTCCAACAGTTTTAGCATCTCAGATTCCTTATTAAGAAGTCTGATCCATTTAAAGTTGACTTTTAAAGAGGCTGAGAAATAAGGATCTAATTTCATTCTCTTAAATACTGACATCCAGTTTTGTCAGGACCAAATGTTTGTAATTTTTAATTGAATTTTTGTGTATTTCACTCAGAACATCTTAATCATTTCTTTTTTAAATGTTTTTTATTAATTTTATTTATTTCTGTATGTGTATGAATGTACTGTCTGCATGTAGGTTTGTGCACCCATGTCGTGCAATGCCGCGGAGGTCAGAAGACGGTCTCGGATTCCCCTGGAACTGGAGTTCTCCTGGAATTGGAGTTGCAGACCGTTCTTGGCCACCATGTGGGTTCTGAGGATCGAACCCGGGTCCTCTGTAAGAGCAGTCAGCACTCTTAACCGCTAGGCCATCTCTCCAGCCCCTTAATCATTTCTATACCTCTATTGGTGCCCTCCCACAGACCTGCCCAACTGGAATTCATACATTCTGTCATTTGTGTCAAGGCCCGTTATGTCAAGCTATTGTCTCCAGACATCTCTCAGTGTAAGTTCATCCCCTGGGGTCTAGTCAGCCCATTTAGAGTCTCTCCTCTTAAGAAGATTATCTATCCCTCACAACAGCAGTAATCAGCTGCCAATAATATTTGACTAAGATTGGGGCCTGATGTCAATTCCACTGTTCTGTGCTATACTTTGTTCTGCTTGGGTTTGCATGGGTCATGTGCATGCTACCACCATTGCTGCAAGTTCATATGATCAAGGTCTCAGGAACCTGTGAGACTCTAATTCCATATGGTCTTCTACCTGCTCCCTGGCTTACAATCTTTCTGCTTCCTCTTCTGCAAAGGTCCCTGTGGTGGTTTGTGTGTCCCCCATATGCTCTAGGTATTCAGACATTTGTCTCCAGTTGGTGGCGCTGTTTTTGGAGGTCTTAGAAGGTGTGGCTGTGCTGGAGGAAGTGTGTCACTGGGGGCAGGCTTGCTGAGTTTTAACAAGCCTCATGGTCTGCAGTTGCTTCCTCTCTGCTTCCTGTGCTCTTTGTGAGATGTGACCCTCGTTTGCTGCTCCAGATCCAGCCGCCACGCCTCCCGCCACAATGGACTCTAATTCCCTGGAACCGCCAATCGTAAGCTCAAATAAACTCTTCCTTTTATAAGTTCCTTGGTCATGGTGCTTTATCACAGAAACAGAAAAGTGATTAATACAGTCCCTGTGCCTTGGGTGGTTAGAGTTTAATATAGGAATCATATCCAAGAACAACATTCTGCAGATTCTTGTTCTCTACACTTTGGCAATTTGTGACCTTTTGTGTCCCTGGCCCTCTTTTACATGAGGGAACATCATTGATGAGAATCGAGAGATACATTGCTATTCTCTTTACCCCTTGTTCTAAGTTCAGTGAGCCTTAAGTGTTGAGGTTCATGATAGGTGTGCTACTTAGGCTTGAGCAATTCACAGACAATCTTTGTGTGTGACCAGTTGTGGAACTCTGTAATAGTCTCCATCCTTAACAAAAGAAGCTTCTTGGCTGAGTGGCAACTGCCATACTTGTCTATAAATATAAGGATCCATATGTTACACATAGTAAGAAATTACATTTGTCTAGGAATGTGACAGTCTTGGGGTTTTTTTAAGATCAATGACCTCTCCAGCCATAGGTCTTTGGCTGTTTTCAGTAACACACATGTGTTTTCTCCCACTGGATGGGATTTAAGTCCAATTAGATAACTGCTGATTACCCCCAAGTTTACAGTGCCACTACTGCACCAATGTCCTTTGCTGTGCCAGTCATTGATGTGGTTATTAGGTCTTAAGTAGGGTTGGACCATAGATTGATGCTCTCCCCTAGCAGCTTGCGTTATGTTATCCAAAGCTATGAGAGCTGGCCTTCAGGAAAGATGGCTTCCAGGTCAGTTCCAGTTCCATTTCTCTAAATCCAGTCTTTGACTTATAACCTGTCTTCAGTAGGGTTTTAGCCTAAAGTTCATGGAGGCAATCAAGGGTTATGACAATAGCCTGTGTAATTTTGGGAGTCTCTTGAATTACCCTAGCCAACAATTCAAGGAAATGTTTCTTCTATCTGGCACTGTTTCTTGTTATGTAGCCTTCAGCCATACATACAGACTCATGTAGAGATATCATATGTGGACTTTGAGTGTCAGTTTTTGGATCAATATGATTCTGCTTTTATTTTTACACTGACTAAGCATTATTTATATTTTCTCTCTCTCTCTCTCTCTCTCTCTCTCTCTCTCTCTCCTTCTGTCCTCTTCATCTCTCCCTTTCTCTCTCTCAGTCTAACTTTCCCTCCACACCCTCTGCATTTAAATATCCATTTCTCTAAGCACCAATTTTTGAAGATGCTCTTTCTTCCAGCATGCATTTGGCATCTTTGTCAGATACAAGATGGTTGTAATCATATGCAGTCATGTTGGGGTCTTCTCTCTGTTTTCATTGAGCCACATGTCTGTTTTGTGTCTGTACCATGCTGTTTATATTACTGTACTTCTGTAAGAAAGCTTTAAATCTACTATGGTTAGAATATTTTTTTTCCTCAGGATTGCTTTGGCTATTGGGGGTCTACTGTGCTTCCATATGAATTTTAGGATTGCTTTTTCTCTTTGTGTGGAGAAAGTCATGGGAATTTTTATTGTAATTGCATGAAATTTATAAATTGCTGTTGGTAGAATGGTCATTTTTACAATATTAATTCCATAATTCAATTATCATGAGAATGTCTTCCTCAATCTTTTTCTCCAAAGATTTAATGTTTTGATCGTAGAGCACTTTCACATCTTTGGTTAGATTGTTCCTAGCTATTTCTGAAGCTATCGTGAATTGAAATGTTTCCATAATCTCTTCCCCAACTGCTTGTTGCTATAGAAAAGGCTCCTGATTTTTGTAAGTTGATTCCATATCCTGCCACCTTGCTGAAAACATTGATAATTTCTAGGAGTTTTCTGGTGAAATTTTTAGGATCTCTTATGTATAAAATTATATCATTGGCTCTGGGCATGTTGAGACATGCCTTTAATCCTAGAACTCAGGAGGCAGAGGCAAGCAGATCTCTATGAGTTCAAGGCCCGCCTGGTCTCATAGAGAGTTTCAGCACAGCTGGGGCTACACAGAGAGCCTGTCTCAAAAAGACCAAAAATAATAAATTATATAGTTGGCCAATAGGTATTATTTGACTTCTTTTCCAATTAGCAGCCCTTGAATTTCCTGTGTTTTTCTTACACATGCTGCAAGGACTACAATGGAAAAGAGTGGGGATAGTGGACAGTTCTGTCTTGTTCCTGATTTTAATGCGATTGTTTGAGGTTTTTTCCATTTAGAGAGATGCTGGTTGTGGGTTTCTTATGTCTCGCTTTAATTATATTAAGATATATTCTGCCACACTAATCAACTTTTATCATAGAGTTATATTTTGTCAAAAGGTCTTTTCTACATCTATTAAGATGATCATGTGACCTTTGTCTTTCACTCCATTTATATGATTTGTTATATTTATTGATGTACATATGTTGAATTATCCCTACATGTCTGGAATAAAGACACTTTCCTCATGATGAATAATCTTTTTGATAGATCCCTTTATGTGGCTTACAAGCATTCTATTGTGAAGTTTTGCATCTGTGTTCATCATAGATATCAGTCTGTAGTTTACTTTATTGAATTTTTCAATATGGCTTGAGTATTAGAGTAATGTAGGCTTCATAAAGTGAGTTTGAAAATTCTCCCCATTTCTGTCTTTCTTAATAAATTAAGTAACACTGTTTGTAGCATTTAGTTGAAGGTCTGGTAAAATGTTATGGTGAGGGGCTGGAGAGATGGCTCAGCGGTTAAGTGCACCTACTGCTCTTGCAGAGGACCCGGGTTCGATTCCCTGCACCCACATGGTGGCTAAGAACCATCTTTAACTCCAGTTCCAGGGGAATCCGACACCCTCTTCTGAAGTCCACAGCATTGCACCACAGGGGTGCACCAAGCTACATGCAGACAGTACATTCATACGCATAAAAAAAAGTTATGGTGAATACAACTGGACATGGGATTATTTAGTCAGAAGGCTTTTTATTATCTTTCATTATCCTTGTGTACTTTTGGGATATTTAAATCATTGATTTATTCTTTGTTTAACTTTGGTGGTCTGTATCTAGAAATTCTTCTATTTCTTTTAGATTTTCTAATTAATGGAGTGTATATTTTTGAAGTAATCCTTTGTAATGCTCAAAATTACTTTAGTATCTGTTGTAATAGTTCTCTAGTCATGTCTGGTTTTGTTGATTTGAGGTCTGATTTTTCTTTGTTTTGTTTAGGGGGGTTATATGACTTTTGATATTGTTTATCTTTTCCAAAAAAACAAACTCTTAGATTCACTGATTCTTTGTATTGTTTTCATTGTTTTTTATTTTATTGGTTTCTACTGTGTTTTATTATTTCTTCTCCTCTGCTGTGTTTGGGATTCATTGTTCTAATTTTCCAAATTCTCATGTTACATAATTAATTCATGTATTTGTGCTTTTTTCTGATTTTTTAATTGTAGGTACTTAGAGCTATAAATTTCCCTCTTAAGACTGCTTTTAATGTGTCCCAGGAAGTTTTGTGTTGTATTGTTATTTAATTCCAGGAGTGTTTTTACTTCTTTTTTAATTTCCTCTTTGACCCATCATCATTCAGTAGTGTATTGTTTAATTTCCATGACTGAGTGTAATTACTAGGGATTTTTTTGGCTGTTGATTTTAAACTTATTGCATTGTGGTCAGATAGGATATCTGGAATTATCTTAATTTTTCTGCATTTTCTAAAATGTTTTTAAGTTCTAGTATATGGTCTATTTTAGACAAATTTTCATTGGCTGTTGAGTAGAATGTGTATTCTTTGGAGTTTGAATATAATATTTTGTATATGTCTTTAGGTCTATTTGATGTATGATATCATTAAGTTCTGTCAATTCTTTGTTTATTCTTTGTCCAAATGACCTATTTATCAGAAAAAAAAGAGTATTGAAGTCACTCACTATTAACTGATTTGAGCTTAATCTGTATCTTGAAGTCCAGTAATACACTTTATGAATTTTGGTACACCATATTATATATATATATATATATATATATATATATATATATATATATATTAACATATATATATATGATTATAATGATTTCTTGATTGATTTAGTCTCTTGATTAGAATGAAGTGTCCTTCTTTATTTATCTCTCCTGAGTAATTTTAGTCTGATAATTTCTTACTCCTATTTGCATAGAATATTTTTCTATAATTTCATTAATTTGGGGAGGGGGTTTGAAACAGGGTCTCCCTGTAACTCCAGCTGTCCTGGAATTCGCTATGTATATCAGGCTGGCCTTGAACTCATAAATATCAGCCTGCCTCTGACTCCCAAGTGCTGGGATTAAAGGCATGTGCCACCACACCTGGCAATTTTTAAAATATTATTTTTATTTTTTGTGTATGAGTGGATTGCCTGCATGTGTGTAAGGTGCACCCATGTCCTGAAATGCAAGTTGAGGTCAGATTAAGGCATTGGATCCCCTGGAACTGGAATTAAGACAGTTGTTATCCTCCATGTGGGTGCTGGGAATCAAACCTGAGTGTCCTGTAAGAGTAGCCAGTGCTTTTAATAACTGAGCCATTTCTCTACCCTGTTCCATCCTTTCATTCTAAGTTAGTACCTATCCTTACTATCCTTAAAGGTAAGTTGGCTTTCTTGTAGACAAGAAGAAGATGGATTTTGTTTCTTAAAGCATTGAACTAAACTACATTTTTGATTGGGAAGCTGATGCATTTATGCTTAAAGGTACTATTGAAATGTGTATTGGTAACTGTTATTCTATTTTCTGTTTGTGATCTTTGTCCCATTTTGTATTTCCATAACCAGAGGTTCATTTCTTATCTTTCTGTAGCCTCTTTGCTAAGCTCATTCCTTTCTTCAGACTGTAGTATTCCTCCTAGTATTCTCTATAGTGCTAGTTTGGTGGACATGAATTGTTCAGTCTGTTTATACAATGGGAGATTTTTCTTTCTCCTTCAGTTGTTTTGGGAGTTTTTGAGACAAGGTCTCCCTGTAGCCCCAGCTGGCCTGGAACTCACTCTGTAAACCAGTCTCTCCTTGAACTCATAGCGATCTTCCTGCCTCTGCCTCCTGAGTGCTAGGATTAAAGGTGTGCTCCACTATGCCCAGCCTTATCCTTCAATTTTTTTTTTTTTTGGTCTTTTCAAGACAGGGTCTCCCTGTAGTCCCAGCTGTCCTGGAACTCACTCCGTAGACCAGGCTGGCCTTGAACTCACAAAGATCTGCCTGCCTCTGCCTCCTGAGTGCTAGGATTAAAGGTGTGCTCCACTATGCCCAGCCTTATCCTTCAATTTTTTTTTTTTTTTGGTCTTTTCAAGACAGGGTCTCCCTGTAGTCCCAGCTGTCCTGGAACTCACTCCGTAGACCAGGCTGGCCTTGAACTCACAAAGATCTGCCTGCCTCTGCCTCCCAAGTGCTAGGATTAAAGGCGTGCGCCACCACGCCTGGCCTCTCATTCAATTTTTACAGATAGTTTTGCTGGGTAAAGTAGTTGGAGTCAGTGTCTGTGGTTATCTAGAATTGGGAGTACATTGTTCCATGCTCTTAAGGCATTATTTCATTTATTTTTAAGCTGCTTTAATTTTTTAAATAATTGGACATCTTGAGACAAGGTTTCCCTGTAGCCCAAGCTAGCCTGGAAATCACTATGTAGACCAGGCTGGCCTTGAACTCACAGATATCTGCCTAATTCTGTCTCCTGAGAGCTGCGATTAAAAGTGTGTTTCACAATGACTGGCTAATTTTTTCATTTTTTATGAGCATCATTATGTGTCATTCACATCCTTCCCAGTCTGCAGTCAACTCCTCCCATGCTCCCTCCACTCCCTCTCAATTTCCTATGCCCATCCTTGATTGTTATTGCTACATATACATGCATTTATAATCCATATTTTATTTTAATTTAATATATTATATGTATGTATATTGCACTGAGTTGTTTCAGTTTTGCTCTGATGTATCTGTGTCTAGATGTTGCCCACTTGGGAGTTAGATATTCTAGTAGGGAGCTGGTCCCTGGAGAAAACTGCTTCTCCATCCCTCAGCATTTATTGTTTTTAGCTCTTCATCTTGAGGTGAGACCCCTTGAAAATTCCCATCAACATTGGTATGTCAAATAATTTGACAAAGAGTTACATTCAGATCTTGTTGGATTACCATACTGTGGAGATTTTATTGGTGTAACTTCCATTTCATGCCTACAGTGCATTAAGTAGCAGCAGGTGTCTCATCCCTGTCCCTCTTGTTCTTACATTCTTCTACCCCTTCTTCCACAATGTTCCCTGAGCCTTAGGTGTAGAGCTTGCATTGTAAATGTGTCACCCAGAGAGAGACACTTCAGAAACACCAATTTTATGTTTTTGACCAGTTGTGGAAGTTTTTTATTATGCCCATCTGTTGCAAAAAGAAGATTCATTCATGAGTTGTGAGAGGTACACTTGTTTGATAAACACAAGGCTACATAACTAGAATATAAGAAAATATTTTGGCCTAGGGATGTGACAAAACTAGGTTTTTCTCTCAGGTCTATGCCATTTCCAGCCATGTGTACCTGGCTATGTGTATAGTTCTATGTATAAGTTCTGTCTATTAAATGGGACTTAAGTCCAATTAAATAGCTTTTGATATCTCAAGATAAAAGTGTAACTATTGCACCAATAGAACTGATTTTCTAGGCCAGTCATTGTCGTGGTTTGTGGGCTTTACAGCTGAGTAGGATTGATAGACTTTCTCTCTTTGCATCTTGCATATTATCTTTGATATTCTAAGAGTTAGTCTTCAGAGTGAAAGCTTCCTGCTCAATTCCAGCTCAACTGCTTGAAGTCCTTTGTATGTTCTGCTTTCAGTAATAGGGTCTTACCTTTAAGTTCTAGAAGACAATCAAGGGCTGTGTCAATAGCCTGTGTGTTATTTTAGGAGTCTTTTGGACTACTGTTATCAAAAACTCAAAGGGAAATTTCCCTTGCTGCGCACGGTGATTTCAGTTTCCATTGAAAAGTTAGCTGTCAGTGGCGGCGTTGTGCTGGAGGAGAAGATGGCGGTCTCCACAGGAGTTAACGTTCCCCATAATTTTTGCTAGTCGGAAGAACCTGAAGAAGGATAAAAAGGAGTAGGCGATGGTAAGGTTAACTGGTGCCTTGAAGATGATGAAGATATGACACTTATAAGGTGGACGGGGATGATTATTGGGCCACCAAGGACAAACTATGAAAACAGAATGCATAGCCTGAAAGTAGAATGTGGACCTAAATACCCAGAAGCTCCTCCATCAGTTACATTTGTAACAAAAATTAATATGAATGGAATGAATAATTCCAGTGGAATGGTGGGTGCACGGAGCATACCAGTGTTAGCAAAATGGCAATATTCCTATAGCATTAAAGTTGTGCTTCAAGAGCTAAGACGTCTAATGAAGTCCGAAGAAAACATGAAGCTTCCACAGCCACCAGGACAGATGTACAGCAATTAACTTTAGAGACTCTCAAACTTGTCTTAAATCAACAACCTTCTACTCATGTTAATGTCTTGATTAAATATCACAATGCAAAAACACCCACACATTAAGTAAAAGAATTCCAGCTGGTAAACATGACCTGGACATTTGTAAGAATATATTAATATGTGTATACCTATTATGTGTTCAGGTAACAGGAGGAAATGTGAAGCACAATTTTCTTTCTCTTGTTAAGGTGTTGTCATTTAAACATGAACCTGGAGTATCAAAATTGAATTCAGATTACAAGCCAAAAGCATGGCCAGGAATGTCAGATGGCGGTGGAGACTTTCATGTTTCTGAAAACTAAAATCTCCAGAAGGAAGAACAGAAATGGCATGCTTTATCCAACCTACTTAGAGAGCTGCAGTGGAAACGGTTTAAAGTAGCAGGTACAATGAATATTGTCACAAATTCTGTTAATTTTTGCAGCGGCATGGGTGCTGACTCTTAGTAGTATCAAAAATAGGTTCAGGATTGTTTTGATACCTGTATTTATAATAAAAAGATGTTTGGGGGATTGATGAATTTCTGTTAAAAGCTATTCCCATTTGTTACACGTAAGAGACATGATAATATTTGTTTACAGTCTTTGTTTAATAAACCATGCTTTTAAGTTAAAAAAAAAATAAAGTCAGCTGTCATGTTGATGGAGTTTCCTTTATAATTAACTTGTTGGTTTGGAGTTATCAATACCTTCAGTCCATTTTTTAAAATGTTTTAGTGAGGCATTAAAGCTCAAAGATATTTTCTTTAAACACTGAAAATACACTGCATTCTTATGAATCGATACAACAGTTATAATTAAATATTTTTGAATAATTGTTTTTTTTCAACAAGAAATTCCCTTTAAGACTGTCATGCTGAAAAAGAGTTGTCCTATACATTATTTTCTTTTCACTCAAATATTATCTAGGGACTTAGAATATGGTTCGTACTCATAATATTTATTCACTGGATTACAGATGAAGACTGGTAACCACTGGCTCCCATGGCTTATTGTTCTTTCCTCTAAAGTCATGGCTCCAAGGTGGGCCAAGGATGAAGAAATTCGTGAATAGCATTAGATGTTGCGTGTGTTCCATCCTTGATTCCATAAGTGCTCTTACTGATAACCAAAGCACACATGCTAACAGGGGGAAAGTTTGCTAACAGGAGTTAGGGTTTTTTCTACAGGCTAATCATAAAACAAGATTCAAGTAAAAATAGTTTGACTGTAATGCAATCTAAAGAACGACCAATGGGGGAAAGATGAGGGAAGACCTGAAAGACAAGCAACCAATAGTAGCATGCAAATAAGCCAGCGACTGTTATGGTAATGCCATCCTAATTCTATTGGGAATTCTACGTACAGGAGCTGAGATATTATACACCAACCTTCATAAGTCATTGAAACATACATTTTTTTTCTTTTTTATTGAATTTTTATGTGTTTAGTACATAGTTTTCAGTCAGTCTTAATCACCTTTATAGCTGCTTCTCCCTAGACACCGTCCTGCAGCACTCCCCCCCACAAGTTTATACCTCTGTCATTTCTGCTAGAGTCCATTGTGCCAACTTACTCTCCCTGCTCACTCTTCAGTGCCAGCTTATCCCCTGAGCTCTAGTTAGCCTATCTGGAGTCTCTTTTCTAAAGAAGGCCAGGTCTTGCTCACCTAACCACCATCTGCTGCCAATATTTTCTCAGCCAAGCTTGGGCTCTGCTACCCATTTCTATAGTTCTGTGCTGGGTTTTTGTCCAGCTGAGCTTGCATGGGTCTTGTGTGTGCTGATACCAATGCTGTAGGTTCACATGAACCGGCTCCCAGTAGCTTGTCGAGTTCATTTCCGTTTGGTCTGGCATCACCTCTCTGGCTCTTACTAGCTTTCTGCCCCCTCTTCACAATGTTTCCTGAGCCCTGGGATGCTGAAGATGAATATAGGCAGCCTGTCCGTGGACCACACTCTCTAGACTCTTAATCTTCATGGTTTGGCCATTCAGGCCCTTTGGGGTTCCTGCAATGCTTTATTTTTATTTATCCATATGAGCGTTTTGCCTGTATGTGTGAATGTGTGTTTTATTCCTGTAGAAACCTGAAGAAGGCATCATATCACTCTGGAACTGGACCTAAGATGGTTGAGAGCCTCCCTGTGGTTGCTGGGAACCAAACACATGTGCTCTTCAAGGGGAGCAAATGTTCCTAATTGCTGAACCATTTCTTCAGCCCCTGAAACATACTCTTTAAAAGCATTAATTGCCCAGCACTTCTGTCATGCCAGATATACAGTCAGAAGAAACTCTGGAGACCAAAGAAAGCCCTTCAGGCATAGATGTTGATCCAATAAATTGACTCCTTCTGTATTTAAATGGTAAAACAGAAGATAGGTCAGGGGTATCAAAAGAATCAACTACATGTGGTTCTTCAGAGCAACTATGTGGCAGAGTTGCCTCAGAAAGTGGAATGGAGTTTCAGTGGCAAAATGACAAGCGATAAATCACTGTGCTTCTCCATCCAAATCCATCAACAAGAACACTGGGGCCAGAGCATAATGCAAACTCTAACCCTGTTCTTCCCTGATTCTTATGCATTTACTTCCTCTAAACAGAAACATCCCTTCTGGGAGGGATAAGAGAAGCTCAAAAGGCTCACAAAGAAATGAAACTTGAAGGTTCAGAAAGTTCCTGAAACTCACTATGTAGACCAGGCTGATCTCGCAGAGATCCATCCAGCTTTATGTCCCTGATGTTAGGATTAAAGGGTATGCCACCACTCTAGGCATTGTACAAGATTTTCTCAAGGGGTTGTGATGCCTAGGAAATGTGTATATTTGTGTTTCCATGTGTGCACATACATGGTAAGGATAGATGTAAATTAAATGTGTTTCCTAGGATGGCTATCATTTCAGTTTTTTTAATAATTTCTTTTACTTGGCAGTTTCATCCCTGAACACCATGTACTGGGCATGTTTCCACTCCTCACTGTCCTCTGCTACATCCCCCACCCCTCCTGAGATTCTTCTTCCCAAGCAGCCCCCCCTTCTCTTTTCATGTCTGATTTTGTGAAGGTCTTCTGCAATGGGCACAGCCGCTTTGTGTTTATGGTTGCAACAGCCATGTCCATATCCAGAAAGCAGCATTTTGTACCACTTCTAAGGTCTTTTAGTCTTTCCACCACTCCTTCAGTGTTCCTGGGCCTTGATAAAAATGTCCTATTTAGGGCTTAATATTCAATATTCTCAGCACTTTGTCACATTATCAGTCTGTTTAATTGTTGTCCACTGCAAAAGGAAGCTTCTCTGACAAAGGCTGAGAGCAGCAGTAGCCTAAGGGTAGAAGCATAAATATTTTGAAGGCTGTTTGACTACATGCCCATTCAGCAAAGACTGGTGACCTCCTCAGCCATAGGCTTTTTCCAAGGTTCACAGTACCAGGCATCCATTTTCTATCCTGGACTGGGTAGAAAATCCAAACCAACCGTTTCATGGTTACCATGAAACAGTTATGCCACAATCGCAACCGTAGATATATCTTGCCTAGAAGGTTAGTATTATAACCTGCAAGGTCCAAAGTTGGGCAAGATTGTTGGTAAACTTTCTGCTCCAGCAGATGCATATAGTACCCACTGACACAATGAAGTCTAGTGAGGAAAGAAGTGTCTCCAGCTTAGTTAGTTCTAGTTTGACTTCTATGTCCTTTATCTAAAGTGTGTGTTGTGTGTTATCTTCAATATGAGGGTCTTACTCTCTAGTTGGTGGGCAACCAAGGTCAATGAAAACAGCCTGTATTGTTTTAGAAACCTTTGGGAGCATTCAGGGCAACAGTTGATATGGAGGTATCCCACACCTGCCACTGGGATTTTGGTTTAAAAACTTAGGACTTCTAGGAGCAGCATTATCAGCCAGTGCAGGGTACCTCCACTCAAGCTTTCATATATATATATATATATATATATATATATATATATATATATATATATCAGAAATATGTGTTTTAATTAGCTTATAAAATAGTTTCTTAAGATAGAGCTTCTCATGACCTGGTGCTCATCAATTAGGGTCCAGTGATCCTATGACTTTGTACATGGTGCTGGGATCAGCTTGGGTCCTCATAATTGCATGGCAAGTACTTTATCTTCTGAGCCATCACCAATCCAATAACCTATAACTATCATGTCAAACATTATCATCGCTTTCTCTTACAGCACTCACTGTACAATCAATATTCTAGCTGAACTGGGCTGACAAATATGTCCTTAGGAAGAGTCACAAACTCTTATGGCTCCAAGATTTTGTTCACATAACCTCAATAATTCTAAAACTTTCCATATTTCAAGTCTGCTTATCAAATTTCTGTTTATCGTTTTTGGACACATCCCAAAGCTCACAATAACTCTGCAGACTTCCCAGTTGCTTTGGGTCTCATGCTGTGCCTCATCTCCATGTTCCTGAAGCACTGACTTCAAACAATTGCCATTTGTGATTTGTGACCAAAACTCACTGCATGCCTGTGCTCATTTTCATCCAGACTGTGATCTTCTTGAGGCCAGAGCTGGTTTCTGACTCATTTTGGTTTTGTCTTTATCAAGGATAATGCTAGACTTCTGGTGGTTGTTCAGCAAATGTTTGTGGAGCTGATTCACACCTAAGAACCCTAAGGCAAAGTGCTGAGACTGGCCTTTCCCACTTTTCCCATGATGCCCCAAATTAATGCAAGATTCATTCACAGTATTTACTATTTTACTATTATTAAAACCTTATTTTAGATTCTTTTGGCTTTTTTGAGACAGGGTCTCCCTGTAGTCCCAGCTGGCCTGCAACTCACTCTGTACACCAGGCTGG
The DNA here is from genome assembly GCA_009823505.1 of Rhizomys pruinosus. Classification (NCBI taxonomy): domain Eukaryota; kingdom Metazoa; phylum Chordata; class Mammalia; order Rodentia; family Spalacidae; genus Rhizomys; species Rhizomys pruinosus. The sequence continues at coordinate 2,372,479 of VZQC01015743.1, forward strand.
CCTTGAACTCACAGAGATCCACCTGCCTCTGCCTCCCAAGTACTGGGACTAAAGGTGTGCGCCACCAAACCTGGCTTAGATTCTCTTTTTTTAAGGATAGTGCATCCAATATTCACAAATTATATCTATCTTAGAGGTTTCTACAAAAGTGAATTCAATATTTTAGCTTCGTTTTCTCCTACAAAGCAAATGCTCATATTAAATGCATATATATATATATATATATATATGAATAGTGTTACACTTCTTAACAATCCTGTGATACATTAAGTCAAATGCCAGAAGGGTTTTGTTCAGAAAGTGCATTTTACAAGTGAACTTCTAAGGTGGTATTTTAATGCAACTGCTACAAAAAAAAAATATTTAAAAAAACTTGGAAACTGGCTATCTGCTCTCCGTCTAATGGATGTACTTTAAAGAAAGCCGAGGGGAATTTTAAACTCCACATACATTTTGTGAACATTCAAATGAATATCTATGACTAATCTCAAATGCATTTGAATAAAAAATAACAATTTTCGTATTCCAAGTTGAATTATTAAGTAAAAATATTCAGTTATCAGATAGTTAATTAAGTGGAACTGACTGTATTCATTAAAATATTTGTTCCAAACAAATGTATTTAACATTCAGATATTATGCAGAATAGGTGACAATTGCATATCTCCATGGAGATCAATAATGGGATTCAGATCATTGTGTAAAGAGTCTGCAAGTTTAATGCAGAGAGAATGTCATTATTATTTCTCTCTTAATGATGGTCATTATGCGCAAACACTGATTGAATTCCATTTGTTACCTGCATTTGAGCTGAGAGGAATAATTACAATTTAAGTGTCTCCATTAAAATTCATAAAAGAATATGAATGCAAAAATTATACTTGAAACTGACAAAATATACTTTGAGGATATAAATTGTGTTTTCTGATAGGCCTCTTAAAAGTATTAAAAATAGCTTCATTTTAATAAGATGACATATAAAGATCATGTGTTACCTTCACCTTTATGCTAATTTTAATGCTGCAATACATGACAATATAAAGTAAAGAAATTAACTTTCAAAAAGTAAAATCAATTAAACATTGTGCCAGTTATCACTAATACTTTTGAGGATAGGCTCATAATCATTTTTTAAGTGTTTTCAATCTTTATGTGGCTTATTTATTATTCCATATAGAGATAACATCTTCCTCCCACCTTTCTGTGTGTAATAAATAGATGCAAGGTTTGGACATGACTTAAATCTGCTGTGTTTCATTTCATTCTTTCCTATGTATCTGTTTGGACCCATTGTATACAGTCCAGCATCTTAGGTTTGAGATGCATAATGTTATCACCTTTGGAGCACATCAACCTGTGGTTTTCAAAGTTGATAAACTTGCACTTTTCAAGGAATCAAGTAAAACCTCCTAAATCCCATCCATAGTGTTACTGGTCCCTAGAAGTCTTGCCTCCAAGGGATGTGAAGTTCTCAAAGTCTGACAAGAGAAGGTAGACTTCTGAATGATGAAGTCAGAGACAAGAGCATCACATTTGGTGGGTGTTAGTGTTGCTAAGAGTGCAGAGAGGCCACTGAAGGAGAAATTATGTTTGCCTTCTAACCTGGGCAGCCTTCTCTAACTCCAGGTAGATGTTTAAGTTGTAATGTCTAGAAGTTAAAAGTGTTTATACTATAAAATCACATGGATGTTTTTTATTATTTTTGTATGTGTATGAATGTACTGTCTGCATGTAGGTTTGTGCACCTGTGTCATGCAATGCCATGGAGGTCAGAAGAGGTTGTCGGATTCCCCTGGAACTGGAGTTAAAGACGGTTCTCAGCCGCCATGTGGGAGCTAGGGATCGAACACCGGTCCTCTGCAAGAGGGGTCAGCACTCTTAACCAATAGGCCATCTCTCCAGCCCCAAAATCACATGGATTTTTGTGCTGTTATGCCTAAGTAGGAAAGGGGTCTTTGCATCTCATCATTTACACATTCAACGTTTTTGTAGTTTAAACCCCAAGATCTAGAGATGTCTAAAGTAAAAGGATCTGAAACGTTTCTCAATGTTAAACTGAGAATCAGAACTTAACCCCCTCACCTTTGCCTATAACATTCTTTAAAATAAGATTGCTGGGTATTGTTATTTGTCAATATATTCATTTATTTTATTTTGTCTTCCATGTATGCATTTTTTAATGTTTTATTTATTATTTTTATTTTTGTGTATGAGTATATTGCCTCATGTGTGGAAGTGCACCAGTGTTGTGCAATGCCCAGAGTCAGAAGAAGGTGCCATGTGGGTGCTGGGATTCGAACTCCAGTCCTCTGCAAGAGCAGCTGGTGCTCTTACCCACTGAGTCATCTCTCCAGCCCCTGTATCGACTTTTTAAAATATCTATTCACTATATTCACTAAGAGCACCATTTCCTTGATGAAGCACAGATATCACATTTGTGACTATTTTACAACAGTTGTTTGTAGCCAGGCATGGTGGTGTGAGCCTTTAGTCTCAGCACTTGGGAGGCAGAGGCAATTGGATCTTTATGAGACAGAGGCCAGCCCAGGTGATATAGGGCGTTCCAGGCCAGCTGGGGGTACATGAAGACCATATGTCAAGATGATTTAAAAAAGAAATATTTGTAAATGCAATGAAAGTATTTCTATTTCCAAAACATAAATTAAAACCCTGTAAATACATGAACACTTTAAAACTCCTTAATCAGGTATATTCAGAATTTTTTGAGTTTCTGTATTGTATATTGCCAACTGGTTACTTTGGGTAAAGTACAGAGACTAGGATTACATTGGGCAGTACCTGTCTGCTGGGCAATTGTAAATCAGAATCTTCTTTCCTAGAAGAAAAGACAGGGGGATGGTGTGGGATTATGAAGGAGGACTGACAAAAATCCCATAAAATCTCTGTCTTTTCTGAAACTCTTAGAATATTCTTTTTCAAAAGGAGGAAAAGGAAGGAAAGGGAAAAGGTGACAGAAGAAAGGACAAAATGCATAAAGAAAAGAAAACCCAAACATTGGACTTGAAAATCACTGATTTCTTCCTTAAAGTTCAGACAGATTAAATATGCTTACACTGAATCCACCTTTAGTCATGCATTGTTTTTAAAGGCTAAAACCCTGAGCCAAAACCACCCCTCCCTTTACTACTGAGCAAAGCATGGATAGCATATCCTCCAGCAACTAAACATAAGGATTGACAGAAAGTCGTTTCCTTTGACATAAATAAGCAATGATTATAACACCATCATTTCAAATGAGAAAAGGCAAGGATGGTGAGGGAATGAAA
>VZQC01015743.1:2380765-2432138 GCA_009823505.1 Rhizomys pruinosus
ATTTGTACGTACTCTAAATAATAACTTAAAGCAAGCAACCAAGAGAAAATTTCTTTTAAAATGACCATGAGAAAGAGACCTATTAATGTAGAAGATAAAAATAAAGCAGTGGACAGATTTGTTTCCATAAACAATGCAGTCCAGCAATGGTATAATACCTTTGAAAAAGAAAAGGACAAAATATAAGAAACATGTCAATGTGGAATTCTATACTTTGTGAAAATGTCTTTAAATAAAGGCAAGACCTGGAGAGATGACTCAGTGGGCACAGTCCTCAGCAAGTATGAGAAATAGAGCTTGGATACCCAGAGCCCACCATAGAGCAGGGCAGGCTTGGTGGTTCACCTATAATCTCAAACCTGAGAGGTAGAGTTGGGGATGGGTGGTGGGTCCCTGGGACAACCTGGTTGCATATAGTCACATTTCCAAGCTCCAGATTTAGTAAGAGATCCTGCCTCAGTAAATCAAGTGGAGTGACAGAGGAACACATTCACTTCAACCTCTGGTCATATGTGGTATATTCAAACATATACCATATATATATGGGGTCAAAAATGTGAGGGATATAAGAGTTATTTTTAGACATTCAAAGTGGAAAAAATTCATTATCTGCATACCTGAATTACAAAAATAAAAAAGACTGAAGGAAGTTTCTTAGATTGCAAATAAGAGAATATCTGAAAAACATTAATAAAAGAGAAAAATATTTGGATTAATATGAAATAGATTGTTTCCTCATTTTAAATTACAAAAGTAATTCATTTTTAAAAGTTAAGAGTCTGGACAGATGGCTCATCAGCTAAGAGCACTGGCTGCTCTTGCAGAGGACCTGGGCTCTGTTCCCAGCACCCACCTGGTGGTTAACAACTATCTGTAATTCCAGTTCCAGTGGAACCCGACCCCAACTTCTGACCTCTACAGGCATTGCATGACATAGGTGCACTTATATACATACAAGTAATACACTCATATACATAAAATAAAATAATAAATAAATTTTAAAGAGAAAATGCATTATTGCTTATAATGTATGTTGGAATGAAATGCACAATAGCATGAAGGCTGGTCTGAATTCAAAGGGTATGATTTGAAAGTAAATCATGGTGTTAAAGATACTCACAATATACATCAAAGCAACTAGCTTCAAAATAAAATGTATTTACTAAGCCATTAAAGGAGTTTCTTAAGAAACAACTTTTCAATCTAAAATAATTTTTTTAATAAGGAAATCAAGTAATAAATCACTCAGAATATGAAAACTATCCAAGGTCACACAAAACTGACCCTTTTTAAAATACTTTAGGAATCAATTTTTCCATATCTTCAAATTTCATAATTCCTTAGGCAACCATAAATCTGTGCTAAAGGAAGTCATAGGTCAATCATCAGTTTTCTAGGATCATGATTCAAACTATGTAGAACCTTGCATAAAAACATGATACTAATTTCCTCTCATACTGAATTTCTTCTGTGGGGAGCTGCTCTAAAGTCCACGTGTGTACAGGAAGCAGAATATGAGGTTTACTTCCCTAACAGAAGGATGCAGGGATTTCTCTTTCTTTCTTTCTTTCTTTTCTTTTTCTTTCTTTCTTTCTTTCTTTCTTTCTTTCTTTCTTTCTTTCTTTCTTTCTTTCTTTCTTTCTTTCTTTCTTTCTTTCTTTCTTTCTTTCTTTCTTTCTTTCTTTCTTTCTTTCATCTTTTCAAGACAGGGTCTCCCTGTAACCCCAGCTGTCTCTCACTCTGTAGACCAGGCTGGCCTTGAACTCACAAAGATCCACCTGCCTCTGCCTCCCAAGTGCTAGGACTAAAGGCATAAGCCACCATGCCCGGCCTGGATGCAGGCATTACTTAGAGAAGCAGTGCTGACCAATGAATAGACTAGCTGCTAATAATAATGTAAGTCATGATACTTGGTTAGAAAGTCAGCTTTCAAAAGAAATAAAAAATAAAAAAAGAAAGCTTTCTATTTAGACTTAATATGGTAGATACAGATTAGGTTCAGAAATAAATCAGAAGTAGGTTGAAGTACAAATCAAATACAGTCTCAATCTAGAGGACATTGTTGGTTATTCTGATTTCTCCCCTTCACTTCTTCAACACCCTCATCAATCCTTGTTGAATCTGCAACTTGGTGAGACTGCTTTGAGTCCACAGGACTGGCTGAAATATCTTCTTTTATTTTGTAGCATTTGCCAGTTGGTGTACTCGCCTAACATTTTATAAGCTAAATTTCAATGTGCATTAGAGGCCCTCATCCTCAGATGCAGACACATCAAACTGCCCTGCCCCTCCATCCTCTGAGAAGAGGGAATCTTCTCAGCCATTGACAGGTTGTTGGTGAAATGAAAACTCCAAAACAATGCAATTTAGTTGAAAATGGGGATTAAATCCCATGGTTCCTACCATTTTCAATACTGACCTACAGGCCTGTCCTTCTTACAGATTCTTAAACCAGTAGGTAAGGTGTGGAAGGACTAAAGGTAGGAAGCACTTCAAATTGTGTGTTTCATTCTCTGCCTGCTGGTGACATTCCAGTGCAGGAGGGATGACTACTATTTACTAGCATTGGTAGTTCGAGTCTTATAAGTTACCTTGTAAGGAATGAAGTGGGGTATTTCAAAGACAAAGGGACCAGGCATTTTATTTGCTAAAGAAGAATCTAATTTGCTGAGAACCATCTGTAACTCCAATTCCGGGAGAACTCCAGTTCCAGGGTAATCCGAGACCTTCTTCTGACCTCCACGACATTATATGACACAGGTGCACAAACCTACATGCAGACAATACATTCATATAAATAAATAAATAAATAAATAAATAAATAAATAAATAAAATTAAATTGAAATTTAAAAAAAGAATCTTCGCTTAGTTAACTATAGATAATCTTTGGGACATTTTTATGGAGTTTCCAGTGAGCAAGAGGTTGGAAAGAAGATATACTTCATTCTTACAATAGATGCAAAGCAATGATATCCCCCTTACTCCAACTCCACTCATGGAAAGGACAGAGTTGAGAGAATAATGAGGAAATAAAGCCATGATTTTCATTTATTCTGTCCAAAGACACCCCAACCTCTGAACTTCTCTCTTCATGTCGAGTCCTCAGTTCTGGGGCCAATTGAGTGGGGAGTCTCTGATATTTGCAGCAGAAAACATCCTAATTAGTATAATTTTCAACCAATTTATTTCACAAAAGAAAAAAACCCCATAAACTTAGGAGGCAAAGTGACTTAACTAAGGCTATAAAGCTAATTAACAGTGAAGCCAGGGCTAGATAGCAATCCATTGTGAGCAATTGCACGCTGAAGTTCAAAGTTAGTATTGGAATACCATTCACATATCTGTGGGTAATATATGATTAGCCCATGATTAATCATTGTATTCAAAGCAATTAACATCACCATTGCTTCCTGATTCTGTTGTATTAATTGATTTTCCAAGACTTCTTGTCTTTGTAATACATGTTTCCATGGATAATACTGAAAATATTCAATAGCTGAGTTAATAAGAAAACCATCCAACCAAAATGCACACTGTCTGTCCTACTAGGACAAGATTCTAGAGTATTTCATCCATTCAATTGCTAGAATAAAGAAATGTCCCTGGTTCTCAAGGAAGACAGTGGAAGCCAGGGAACTTCATTAACAAGTAAAATAGGTCAATATACATTTCTGGAAAACAAAACACTGTTAGTCTGGTTGCAGCATGCGGCTGGCTGTTGTGGCTGTGTTCCATGAAGCTCAGCATCTTTTAATCTTGGCTGTGGTTGTCTTATCCTCTCTTCCATATAGATTATAATGTCTTTGGGAACAAAGATAAGATTTTACATTTGTTAGATTTGTTCTATGTTACTGAGTCCCTAAGGGTTCAATAATTAATGAATATTCTTTTCCCGAAATGTTAAGGTATAAATAGAAAAAAAAAAGTTTTACATCCTAGCCTCATTCATTCATTCTGCAAATTTTTAGTAAGTGCTATGAAGTCCAGCCAGAGACTAGGAACTTGGGATGTGAAGGAAAATTGTAATGCTGCTCCATGAAAGCTTTAGGCTTCATTGTCTAAAAGATTTGGATTTACTTAAAATCCTTAAAATTTCAGCCAGTGTGCATGAAAGCAAAGCCACCTAGCCTTATGGAAAGGCACATTTCCTGTCTATACTTTCTCCCTCTTAAGATCTGAATTTGACACCAATAAATGCTACTTGTCATTGTCAGATGCACACCTTTTTATTCTTTCCATACCACTGGACAGTGGTCACCACTTCCTGGTATTATTTTTTTCTTCCATCTTTAATTGATTTACTAGTCCTTTTTATGGCTTTTCTCTTCCTAAGCCCTTTTATTTCTCAAGGTTGTGTATTATTTATGCATTGTCCCTTGTTTTGACCCACCCCCGATTATCAGAGTTAGTAATCGACTTCCACAATTAAGCTTTAGACTTTCCTTTAGTTTAGAATCTACTATTTCCTTTCTCCTGGGCTAATTCATAGACCCATTCATCAAGTCTAAACTATTCTTGTGCTTGCCTGACTTACCAGCCATGGCACTGACATCTTTCAAATTCCTTGATTTAGTTACTCTGATAAAAAGAACAAACATAAGTGCTTGGTCAGATAGCCCTATGCTCAAATCTAGGAGTCACCACTGACGACCCAGGGGAAATTGGGAGAACAAATTAATTCTGGATTCAGTTCCATCAACTGTAGAGTGAGGACAGTTCACCCCTATAGGTATTGTTCTAGTTTGTCTTCCATCGCTGTGACAAAACACTCTGACCGACACCAACTTGGGGAGGAAAGGGTTTATTCAGCTTACATCTTCTGGGTCACAGTTCATCATTTGGTGAGCCCAAGGCAGGATTTCAGGGCAGGAACCTGGAGGCAGGAGCTGAAGCATAGGCCATGGAGGAATGCTGTTTACTGGCTTGCTCCTCTGGCCCATTCCCAGCCTGCCCTCTTATACCTTACACAACAACCTGCCCAGGGTGGCACCACCCATAGTGGGCTGAGCCCTCCTACATTGCTCAACAATCAAGACAATACTCCACACATGTGGCCACAGGCCAATCCAATGGAGCCAATTCCCCCTCAATTGGCTCCCTCAACCCAGGTGTGTCAAGTTGACACTAAAGCTATCCAGCACAGGGATTGATGAAAGATGGAGGCTAAATGCATGATAAACATCAGGTATCCCCTTTTGTAAGACTCACTCCTGAGCTCCTTACTTCAGCAATGCCACCTACATCCTTAAACTCTACTGTAGGCACCTATTTTAAATTTCCTTTGTGATATATAGTATACTTCATGGGACCCTAGAAATTCCCTTTTCTATTCATGTAGAAATTTTGATGTCATTGTACTTAGAAGCACAAGCTGGTTTGTTTGGATTTTCTATATTTATTCTGTTCAATATAGTAGCTATTCAAATTTATTTATTTATTTATTTATTTATTACATTTTTTATTGATGCTTTGTGCATTTCATACATCATTTTCCAATTCAGTTCAGGCATATTTCTCCCCCCCCATCCCAGATCATGCATTCTGCCATAACTGTCCTGCATCTTTCTCTCAGTTTTTTTCATTTTTTAGCTATAAGTGATAATCCATGAGTACAAGCATCCTTCATACAAAACCAATTTGCAGGCTGTTGTGCCCAAACCCCCACAGCCCCACCATCCAGTGGGGGATGAGGGGTTGTATGTTCAATCAAATTGATCAAATGAGTGTCCAGACTACATTGCTGTAGTTTCACCATTCACCCCAATCACAGCCCTTACATTCTACCACGCACCCTCTTCTGCAGATTGTTCCCTAGGCTTAGAAAAGGGGCACAGGTGGATGAGAAGCAAAACAGTCCACTCTCCCTGGAGCTGTTGTCTTGGACTCTGGTCAATTCTGGCTGTTTCCTTTCATGGACTGACAGTTTGTCCAGGAATAACCTTTCGATCCTACTAATGAAGCACATGCAATTAGATATATAGGTATTTAAACAGCACTAATAGTTATGGTAGGTTACTTTGGTATAGACACATATGTTTGGATGATATGTTAATCCATGAATTACATTTTTTCCTGTTAAATATGACAGGGTCTTACTGTGGCTTATAACATCTCCTAACCTGTTAAGTATGACAGGGTCTTTGTGTGGTTTATAACATCTCCTAACCTGTAGAGGATGTAAGCTTGTGACATCAGCCATGGGTTATTCCTCCAAGGAGAGAGCCAATAGCCAATTAGGTTTGGGATATACAGGCATATGGCTGCCTCTGCTGCACAGTATTTCCAGGCAGGTGAGGTGTAGCTGGTGCTGACGGTGGAGTCTTGCTTGACTCAAGGAGACCCGTATTTGCTTTATTGGTTTAGTGGCCTTTGGCAACACTCTCTGGTGTTCCAGAGGCCATCTGTACACTTGCATGTGTGGTCTCAATACATCTTTCCTATGTTAACGTCAGGTCTTCGGCAGCAGGGCTTTATCGCCTCTCTTCTTGCAGGTATCCCAGTTTAGAGGCAAGGAGCCTTTACCTTTTGTGGGGCCTTGGATCCCCTGGCCAACATCTCCCTGGTAGAATAATCCATTGCTGATGTCAGAGCTCCTGTATTAATATATTTTGCTTAAGTGCATAGCTTAAGGACTTTAGTATTATATTTGGTTCTGAACAGAGAGTAATCCTTTTCACAGTTCTTATGTCTATTAGTCAATTAAAGAAGGCAGTTTTACCAGTTTTATAAGAGATTACCTCTATAATAGTTGTCTCCAATTTACAGTTGGTGAACGACCTCATCATCATCATATTTCTCCTTGTTCTATGGGGGGAGGCAAGAAAGTCTCTCATATCAAAACCTTTGCGGCACCTAGAAGGTAAGTTTCATTAGGACTCATTATAAATAGTTGTTACAAGTAGGATCCACAGAGGGGTTCGATGTTTATGGCAATCTGAGGCTTTTCTTCCTTTCAATGTTCAGACGGGTCAGCCTTTCAGTTGGCACTTTCTGGTACATCCTACTCAATGCAAAGCTGTATCTTTTCTTTCTCAGCCGTTAAGTTGGTGACATTTTGTCCTATTGGAACCCACAAATCTTTTCCCGTAGTTAGTTTTAAGATTTGAATTGCAGGGTTTTTGATGAAAAGGTTTCATGTCTAACTGTATCCCCCCCCCTTTTTTTTAACCCATGAGTCTCCAGAAGACAGTTGTATTATACATAACTATAGGGTGGAATCAAGGCACAGATTTCATCAAATTCACCCATATTGTTTTGGCTGACTATATATGATTAACTTGGGAAGCAAACTTAATTTTTACGTTAAATCATCTTAAAGAGAATGCTATTCAAATTTAAATCCATGTTTATTCAAGCCTAAATGTAAATTAACTAACGCCAATTATTAGAAACACTCTAATTCAGTTATAGGGGCACATTTCATGTGCTCAGTTACTGCACATGGCTAAATGGCCTCTTTCCCTGTGTACCACTGCATACTGTATAATATGTGAACATTCTAAGTATTTTAATATAATACTTTTATTGTTGTTTTGTGTATTTCAGACATCATTTTTCAGTTCAATTTAGACATATTCCCCTTTCTCTTCTCCCCCACCCCACACCAGATCATGCACTCTGCCATATCTGTCCTGCATCTTTCTACCAGCCAAATATGAGGTGGCTAAACTTATATGTACTCAAGTTTGGATCTTCAATTTTGTTGCATTGGTCAATGGGTCTGTTTTTGTGCCAGTACCAGGCATTTTATGATTATGGCCCTGTAATATAGTTTGAAGTCTGATAGAGCAATCCCCCCTGTATTGCATTTTTCACTCAGGGTTGCTTTAGCAATTTGGGGTCCTTTGTTTTTCCATATGACTTTGAGGATTTTTTTTTCCAAGTCTGTTAAAAAACTCATGGGGATTTTGATTGGGATTGTGTTGAATCTGTATATCAAGTTGGGTAAAATGGACATTTTTACTATATTAATTTTTCCAATCCATGAGCATGGGATGTAATTTTCAATCTCCTTCTTCATTTTGATGTCATTTTCAAACTCCTTCTTCAGGGATTTAAAATTTTTGTTGTAGAGATCTTTAGTATCTTTGGTTAGGTTTGTTCCCAGGTATTTTATGTTATTTTATGTTATTTTATTTATTTTTGTTTTTAGGCTATTGTGAGTGGTAATGTCTCCTTATATTCCTTCTCCACTCATTTATTATTGATGTAAAGATTTTTCTAGGTTACTTTTGTATCCTGACACTTTACTGAAATTCTTAATCATTCCTAGGAGTTTTCTGGTGGAGTTTTTAGCATCCATTAGGTAAACTATCATATCATCAGCAAAAAGGGATAGCTTGACTTCCTCTTTTCCAATTAGTACTCCATTAATTTCCTTTTATTGCCTTATTACCCTAACAAGTGTTTCAAGCCCTATATTTATTGAAGAGGAGTGGCAACAGTGGGCAGCCTTTCTAAGTTCCTACTTTTAAGGGGAATGCTTCTGTCTTTTCTCCATTTAGGAGGATGTTGGCTGTGGGTTTACTATATATGGCTTTGATTATGCTGAGGAATGATCCCTTCCAATCCAACTCCCTCTAGGACTTTAAACATGAAGGGATGCTGTATCTTGTCAAACACTTTTTCTTAGTCAATAGAGATGATAGTGTGGTTTTCATCTTTCAGTCCATTTATGTGTTTTATGATATTTATTGATTTACCTTTGTTGAACCATCCCTGCATCTCTGGTCTGAATCCAACTTGATCATGATGGATGATCTTTTTGGTGTGGGTCTGTATGTGATTTGCAAATATTTTGTTGAGAATTTCTGCATCTATGTTCATTAATGAGCTGGGTCTATAGATAACACTGCAGCTAAAAACACTTGAGAGAAAACAACAAATGAACCCTAAACCCAACAGACAGGAATAAATAACAAAAATCAGAGCAAAAATCAATGAAATAGAAACAAAGAAAACAATACAGAGAATCAATGAATCCAAAAGCTGGTTCTTCAAAAAGATAAACAAAATAGATAGACCTCCAGCCCAGTTAACCAAAAGAAAGAGTAACTCCAAATCAATAGCATTCGTGATGAAAGGGGAAACATCACTACAGATAAAGAAAAGATCCAGACAATCATAGGAGAATATTTCAAAAAACCTATATTCCTCTTAATGAAATAGATGAATATCTGAAATCCTGGGAGCCAACAAAGCTTAACCAAGAAGAGATTGATGGATCCATAATATTTGAGGAAATTGAAGATGTAATAATAATAAAAAAAAACCTCTCAACTAAAAAAAGCCAGGGCCCAGATGGTTTCACAGCAGAATTCTATAAAACATTTAAAGAGGTCCTACAACCATTACTACTCAAACTGTTCAGAAGGATACAAACAGAGGGAATTCTCCCAAATTCCTTCTATGAAGCCAGAATAATTCTAATACCAAAACCAGGCAAAGATACATTATAGGGTTTTTTTAACTACTTCTTTGCTGGAAGAAATTACAAGTCTGCATTTTATTTTTGTATCCTGGCTGGTTACTTATACTTGTCATTTTTAAAGCTATATATTGAACAAATGAATTAATAAATGAATATCCAAAATGTGCTCTTCTGAATCTTCAAATCATTCATGAATTGAATGCAGGATATCTAGTATAGTTTTATGTGCTAAAACACTGGGCCCCCAGCTGCTGGTGTTATTTGGGAAAGTTATTGATCCAGTAGGAAGTGAGCCTTATTGGTGGAAGTTTGACACTGGGGGTGAATTTGAGGTGTTACAGTCTGATCTCATTCTCTCTCTCTCTCTCTCTCTCTCTCTCTCTCTCTCTCTCTCCTTCCTGTGTGTGAAGGAAAATGTCAGCAACAAACTTCCTGTTTCTGTCACCATGCTTCTTCTTCCTGTTTCCATGGCTTCACCACCATCACAGACTCTATCCCTCTGGAAATGGCCAAAAAAACCGGCCATTTCTTCCTTAAGTTGTTTTTTTGTCAGAGTTCTTTATCACAGCCAAAAGAAAAATAAATACCACATCAATACTGTGTAGTATTGATTACCAGTTAGTGACTGGCTTGAACTTAATCTTCCAAAAATGATGGCATCACCGTCTCTGTTTCTTGTCTAGCATGGCAGTCCAAGGCAGATTCAACTAGGCATGATGGTTCTGGGAGTTTTTAAAGGATAGTGAGAAGAAATGAGAAAATAATACAAGTTTTGCAAAAGTGAGTTCAAGAGTCTTAGAAGATAGCAGTTTAGAGTTGTTGTTTAATATTGGAATGTAGTGATTTTTAAAAGTGAAACAAGCACTGCACTGTTCCATGTGTCACCTTTTCTGTGCGTAAGAGATTTTCTTTTTTTTAAAGATTTATTATTTTTTTATTTTTAATTTATTTTTGTTTTTTTTGTTTTTTTTTTTTTTTTTTTTAATTTAATTTTTATTGATGGTTTGTGCATTTCATACATCATTTTCCAATTCAGATCAGGCATATTTCCCTTTCCCTCCCCCCCCACCCCCATCCCATCCCAGATCATGTATTGTGCCATAACTGTCCTGCATCTTTCAGGTTTTGTTTTTTGTTGTTTTTTTTTTCATTTTTTAGCTATAAGTGATAATCCATGAGTATAAGCATCCTTCGTGCAAAACCAATCTACAGACTGTTGTGCCCAAACCCCCACAGTCCCACAATTCAGTGGGGGGTGACAGGTTGTTTGTTCAATCAAGTTGATCAAATGAGTGTCCAGACTACATCGCTGTAGTTTCACCGTTCACGCCAATCGCAGCCTTTACATTCTACCATGCCCCCTCTTCTGCAGATTGTTCCCTAGGCTTAGAAAAGGGGAACAGGTGGATGAGAAGTAAAACTGTCCTCTCTCTCTGGAGCTGTTGACTTGGATTCTTGTCAATTCTGGCCGTTTCCTTTCATGGGCTGACAGTTTGTTCAGGAATAACCTTTCGATCCTACTAATGAAGCACAAGCAATTAGATATATAGGTATTTAAGCAGCACTAATAGTTATGGTAGGTTACTTTGGCATAGACACATATGTTTGGTGATATGTTAATCCATGAATTAAATAAAGGCTTGAGACATTGGAACTATCCATTATTACATGACTTTGATTTTCTAATTATAGTATTATTCTAAGACTGAAGGTGTATGGATCATGATTTTGTAAGCAGTGTGATTGCATCTCAAAGTGTTGTAGGTTTGACTTCTTTTCTTTCTGTTGTCTTTATAGGGCTTAGGAAGAGAAGAGCCAATAAAAGGAGCAGTAAAGTGGCTTGAGATGTAGGTTGGTGGCATCTATCTTAGAGATCACATATTTATTCTCACAGTGTTTTTTTTATGATCATAAAATAAGTCTGGAAATATATTTGGTAAAAATGCATTGTTTTTCATACCACACCAGGTCATTCACAAGCCTAGGAGTCAGATTAAAGTCTTATAGTATTTTCAAAATATTACTGGTTATCAATGGCTTTCAGAATATCCAGAAAAGGAAAACAGTCCTCTCTGAGCAAAGGGACTCAGGTGCATAATCTCTTGAGGAGCACAGACACTTGAATCCTACTGACACTGATGGCTATCCCTAGCCAGATATCTGTACCTTGCTTTGAGAATTCCCCCAACTGTAAAATTGCATTCTACATAGTTTACATAGGAAGGTGACACCATTTCTGGAAATAATCACATGTTTCCTGTAAATTGGATTGCTAACTGGTTCTTAGCATGAGTAGTCAGTTTGGGTCTTCATTTTTTTTCTTATCATTTTATGTTTGTTTCAATTGTCCAAGAATTTCTAGGAAAGGTATCTTCACTCTTCTAAAATATACAACATTCAGGCCAAGCAAATGTTGAATTACTGTTGTCTTAAGAAATTTTTTCCTTGATGATAGAATAATTGACACAGCTTTTTTTTTTTTTACCTGGTACAAAGTCAGTCAATAGCAAATACATTGACCAGCTTAAACTGAACACATTACTGGGTTGGAGATTCCAAATAATCTAGATACAACATAAATCTTTTACATGGTTAATTCCTTTCATTTAGGATTAGGGTAATGCTTCTCAATGATTATGGTTTTCATAAAATCAATGTTCAATTAACAAAGTATGGATCCAATTAAGTACATGGTGACAGTAAACAGTATTCTCAGAAGTTCATGCTGCTGGGAGTGCCCTGTCTGTTAAAATAAAACCTACTGAAACCTTGGGGATATTTTTACCTTTCTAAAAGTTTTCTTCTACAGTCACTGTGACAAGACAGCTGAGTTCTTTCCACCAAACTATTATTGTCAGTAAATAATGGCATGTTTTAGTTAAATTTTCCAATATGTAGTTCCACAGCTACAAAATAATATAGTATATTCTGTACTACAGGAATGTTATAAGGACTTAATGAGATAATATACAAAAAAGCACTTACACAGTCTTGTATATGACTAATATATTAGATGTTCACTAAGTTTTAAATCAGTGTATCTTCAATATATCAGAAGAAAACCTGTCAGTCAAACTCATTTGACCAGTCCCACTATTTTGGTTGAACTCCATGCTAGCACTCAGTAAATGTTTATAAGCTTCTGCTATTTTGTCAGTTCTTTCCTTTTCTCTTTTGGCTGTATATTCATCATAATTTTGACACACAGAAAAATGAAAATTCATAGGAAAAATATGTAAAACAAAAGCTAAAATATGATGTCTTAGCAGCTTGTAGAAGAACTGTGAAAATCACATAACTATATGGCATCTCTAGGTCTACCACAAATGAACTTATAGTGAGGACGGGCCAAAAGCCAGAAAACTGTCTTCTCAGGAAATCAAGACCTATCCCTCTCCAAAGCAAAATCAACAAGAGCCTGGGCATTTTTTTTTTATTAATTATATTTATTTCCGTATGTGTATGAATGTACTGTCTGCATGCAGGTCTGTGCACCCATGTCGTGCAATGCCGCGGAGGTCAGAAGAGGGTCTCAGATTCCCCTGGAACTGGAGTTCTCCTGGAATTGGAGTTTCAGACGGTGGGTGCTGGGGATCGAACCCGGGTCCTCTGTAAGAGCAGTCGGCGCTCTTAACCGCTAGGCCATCTCTCCAGCCCCGAGCCTGGGCATTTTTAACTTGTCTTTAGTAAGCCAAAATTTGTTTGGCTTCACTGAAAAAAGTACTTCTCTGTGAATTTATTTGTTTTTATTTCCTTCAGTGCAAATGGAATTAACATAATTTGATTTCATCTCATATAACACTTAATACTATGGCATAGGAAGGACTAGCATATGATAATCTCCCAAGGAGATTTATTAAAAAAGCATCACAAGATAATTTCTAGACCTAATAGAGTATTAATTCTGATCATATAGAAGTTGCTCAATAAAATGCATTAAATAATTAAAGAGGCCAAAACAAGTGTGAGAATTTATCTGTCTTATATTATTCAGTGAAACACTAAGTATAAAAGAGATACTTAGCCGGGCGTGGTGGTGCACACCTTTAATCCTAGCACTTGGGAGGCAGAGGCAGGTGGATCTTTGTGAGTTCAAGGCCAGCCTGGTCTACAGAGTGAGTTCCAGGACAGCTGGGACTACAGGGAGACCCTGTCTTGAAAAGACCCAAAAAAAAAAAAAAAGAAAAAAAAAAAAAAAAAAAAAAAAAAAAAGAGATACTTAATAATAAGTTAATAAATTTAAAATGTAATGGTGTTTATTACTGATCAAATATAATTCATGGGTTTTTCCTCATGGACACTTTGGCTGATCCCTTACATCAGTTCAATTGGGGATCAATATTTTGAACTCAAGATTTGTCTAGAGCTTCCATGTTCTTAGGGAAGAAATATAATTTAAAATGTTGTTTATTTCATATCAGTTTGTTCTCTTGAAACTGAATTGCTTTGGTTTCCTTATCAAACTTTCTTTCTTTGACAAACTTCTAATAGAAATACTCTGCTTTTCAAATCTCCATCCCAAACACACAAACAGGTATAGGGCTTAACTGGAATTACTTTCTGGATGTATACTAGGTCAGCTTTTTGTAATCTTGATGCTCAGGTTGCATCCAGAGTTCTTGTCTATTTGATCTATCCTGTTGAGTGCAGGCTTATCTCCACAAGGTACTCTTAATACTAAATTGCTTATTTATATTTAATTTATTTATTTATTTATTTTATTTATATGAATATTATTTATGTAGTTATTTTAAGTTTATTTATTTAAAGGACAAGGGTCTCCCTTAGCCCCAGCTAGCCTGGAACTCACTCTGTAACAGACTGGACTTGATCACAAAAGGGGAAAAATTTAGGAGAATCCACCGCCTCTGCCTTGCTAGGATTAGACATGTACACACTCTCCTGGCTTAAAGATGGCTCGTAGCTGCCATGTGGGTGTGGTAATTGAACCACGGGTCCTCTGCAAGAGCTTTTAGTGCTGAGTTAACCCATCTGACCCATCATCTCGCAGCCTTCTTGCAGTTTTTTTTTTATTTTTTTTTTATTTTTGTTTTTTTATTTTTTTTTTAATTAATTTTTATTGAATGCTTTGTGCATTTCATACTGTTTCTCATTCGTTCAGTGCAGGCTTATTTCCCTGTCCCTCCCCCCCATTCACACTCCCCCCCCACCATTTCCCTCTCCCCTCCCCCCCCACCGCCCCCCTCGGCCATCCCAGATCAATGCATTCTGCCATAACTGGTCCTGCTGGACATCTTTCTCTCGTCAAGTTTTTTTTTTTTTGTCATTTTTAGCTATAGTGATAATCCATGAGTACAAGCAAAGCCTTCATTCAAAACCTATCTGCAGGGTGTTGTGCCCAAAAACCTACAACCAGCCCACACCATCTCCAGTGGGGGGGTGCAGGTTTGTTTGTTTCATACAAGTGATCAAATAAAGTGGCCTACTACATTGCTGTAGTGTTCACATCACATCATCAAACACCATTCAAACCTCCATCAAGCACAACCACCCCAATACAACCCCAATCCGCAAGCCCTTACCAATTCTACCCGAGACGCTACTACTAGATTTCTAAAAACCCCGCCCGAGTACTACTGCTAACACGCTAATTCTAACATTCTATTACTACTACCTACCACCGCCCCCTCTTCCGAAAGTTGTTTCCCTAGGCTAGAAAAGGGGCACAGGTTGGTGAAGGTAAAACAGCCCACTCTCTCTCTGGAGCTGTTGACTTAGGCTCTGGTCAATTCGGGGGCCCTGGCTGTTTCCTTTCCGTTCATGGGCTGACATTTTGTTCAGGAATAACCTTTGAGTCCTACTAATGAAGAACAAGACAAACTTAGATATATACATAGTTAAACATTTCTAATTATTATGGTAGGACTTTCATAGCCACCATGTTTGGATCCGATTAATCCCTGACTTACAATTTTCTCTGTCCCCCCTGTATCTAATAAATTCCAAGGAGTACCTTCCTAGTGGCTTCTCACCACTAACTAAACCTGTAGCCGGATAGTCGAACTTGTGGCAAAAAATCAGCCATGGGTTATTTCTCTCACGGGGAGAGCTAATAGCCATTCGATTTGGGATATACAGGCACCACATAGGCTGCCACATGCTGCACAGCGACTTCCAGGCCAGTGAGGTGAGCTGAGGGCTGCCGGTGGAGGGTCTTGCCTTGACTAGGAGACCCACATTTGTTTCTTGTTTAGTAGGACCTATTGGGTAACACTCTCTGGCTTCCGAGGACAATGCTTACACTTGCAATGTATGGCTCAATACAATCCCTTCCCCATGTTTAACGTCAGGTGTCTTCGGCAGCAGGGTCTTTTTAATGGCCTCTCCTCCTGAGGATATCCCCAACTTAAGAAGCAGAAAGGCCACTTTAACCTTTTGTGGGGGCTTGGATCCCCTGTCTAACATCCACCTGGTAGAACATCCATTGCTGATGTCAGAGCTCCTGTATTAATTATAATTTTGCCTGAGTGCATAGCCGTAGGTCTTTAGTATTATATTTGGGTTCTGAACAGACAATAATCCCTTTTACAGTTCCCATGTCTATCAATCAATCAAAAAAAAGAAAAAAAAAAAAAAAAAAAAAAAAAAAAAAAAAAAAAACAAATAATTAAAATTATATAATATTAACAGTTTTAAAAATAAACGATACCACCTTAACTGAAACATTACCAAAATTATAACCGGTTTATAGGACGATACCCTCGCGCTTACCTCTACTTACCCTATCTCCACTAGTTCCCTTGCTCCAGCTCCAGTCTCTCAGTGTGTCCTGTCTTCAGCCATCGGATTTTGTCTTCCAGGTGTTCTAGGCGGCCCTCAAGACTGGGGCCCTAGCCTGTGGCCTTTGGGGCTTCTTTCTCTTGGCCTACCTCGTGGCCGCTGCCTCACGGGAAGGGATTTCTTCTTCGATCTGGTGGTACTATTCTTCATATGCACGTGCAAGCCCTTCATCTTTGTATGTGGACTCATGTAGAAGTATTATATATGTAATTTTTCAATAGCCTGTTAGACTAATATGAATGCATCCATCTTAAGGTTTTTATTTTTTATTTTTTAAATCTAAGAATCATATCAATGGCAATTAGTTATTATCTCTTCCTCGCTCCCTTACCTAGACCTCCTCTCCATGTCTTCTCTGTTTAAAGTATCCCCCTTTCTCCCTTAATGGCCCTAGCTAACATACCGCCAGTTCTCCCTATGGCCCGCTCCCCTGCACCGTCTACACATATGGCCCCACACGTGGTCTAATTTTGGCTTTCATTATCTTGTTCTCTCCTTTCTCCCTTTCTCTTCCTCTTTCCTTCCCATAGTCCCCAAAANCTAACCTGTAGAGGATGTAAGCTTGTGGCATCAGCCATGGGTTATTTCTCCAAGGGGAGAGCCAATAGCCAATTAGATTTGGGATATACAGGCACATGGCTGCCTCTGCTGCACAGTATTTCCAGGCAGGTGAGGTGTAGCTGGTGCTGACGGTGGAGTCTTGCTTGACTCAGGGAGACCCATATTTGCTTTATTGGTTTAGTGGCCTTTGGTAACACTCTCTGGCATTCCAGAGGCCATCTGTACACTTGCATGTGTGGTCTCAATACATCCCTCCCATGTTAACGTCAGGTCTTCGGCAGCAGGGTCTTATTGCCTCTCCTCCTGTAGGTATCCCAACTTAGAGGCAAGGAGCCCTTACCTTTTGTGGGGCCTTGGATCCCCTGGCCAACATCCACCTGGTAGAACAATCCATTGCTGATGTCAGAGCTCCTGTATTAATATATTTTGCCTGAGTGCATAGCCCTAGGACTTTAGTATTATATTTGGTTCTGAACAGAGAGTAATCCCTTCCACAGTTCCCATGTCTAGTAGTCAATTAAAGAAAGCAGTTTTACCGGTTTTATAAGAGATTACCTCTACAATAGTTCCATTGCTCAAGATCCAGTCTCTAAAGTGTGTCCTGTCTTCAGCAATAGGATTTTGTCTTCAGGTTCTAGGAGGCAATCAAGGACTGTGGCAATAGCCTGTGTAATTTGGGGCTTCTCTTGGACTACTCTGGCCGATGACTCAAAGGGAGGTTTCTTCTGTCTGGTACTATTTCTTCATATGCACCCTTCATCTTTCCATATGGACTCATGTAGAAGTATTATATATGTAATTTTTCAATAGCCTGTTAGACTAATATGATCCTCTAGGTTATTTTTTTATCCTATCAATGCATTAGTTATCTCTCCTCTCTCCCTTTACCTAGACCTCCCTCCATGTCTTCTCTGTTTAAAGTATCCCCATTTCTCCCTTGATACTGCCAGTCTCCTATGGCCCCAGTGGTCTTGGATTTCTTTGTTCTCCCTTTATTCTCCTTTTCCTTCTGTAACCCCTCCACCCTCTTCTCATTTAGATACCCTGATTTTATCCATTCCTTGCTTAGTAACACCTATCACCTACTAGCCTTCTGACTCAGGTTTTCTCGTTCCCTTTACCAGCATGGTTCCTTTTCATTTACCTGGCTCCTGCAGTTACATCTAGATATATGCTTACTCATAAGGATTTGGTGCTAGGATCCACAAGGAGGGACATCATATGTCCTTTGTTTTTCTGAGTTTGCATTACTCACTTAGCATAACAGCTTCTAGTTCCATCCATTTACCTGCAAATTTCATGATGTCGTCTTTCTTTACTGCCTCATAGAACTCCATTGTGTAAATGTAGCACATTTTCATTATCCACTCATCGGTTGAGGGACACTTAGCTTGCTTCCAGCTCTTTGCTATTGTAAAAAGAAGGCAATAAACATGGATGTACACCTACCTCTGAAGTTGGATGAATCCTTTGGATATAGACCCAGGAGTGGTAAGACTGGCTCAAATGATACATTCATTTTTAGTCATTTAAGAGTTCTCCACACTCATTTCCATAGGGGTTGGAGGACTTTGCAATCCCACCAACAGTCAATAAGTATTCCCTGTTTCCCTACAACTTCTCCAGCTTTTGGTTTCATTTGTTTACTTGACCATAGCCAGTCTTACTGGGATAAAATGAAATTTTAAAATGGTTTTAATTTGCATTTCCTTAATTGCTAATAACGTTGAACACTTTTTAAGATGTTTCTTAACCAACTTTACTTCTTCTCTTGAGAAATCTCTGTTCATATCTTTAGCTCATCTTTTAATTGGGTCACTTGTTTTCTTTGTCCTTTGTTTTTTGAGTAATTTATATACTCTGGATGTTAAGCTCAGATGTGCCACTGGTGACGATTTCCTCCCACTCTGTGGACTTTCTAGCATGTATGTATTGCAGAGATATGTGCACAAACATGGAAAAATATTCTCAGTTGGACAGAATTATCACTCCCAGCGCCATAAAGCAATGATTGAATGGCAGAAGCTCCAACAGATGATTGAGAAAGAACAACTCAGCAGGCTTTGTGGCAGATGGCATTATTTCATCCCTTTTCTCACGCACTTGGGGTTTCCATTTCCAATGCAGTTCTCTTCTTCAAATGTAGCACATTTTATCAATACCAGTAAACTTTAGCAAGAACACTGATGACAGATCGAGGGTCATCACAAGGGTGTGAATTATGGGAGGTCCCTATCTTTCTGTTCCTAGTCCTTATGCTTCTTTTAATTCAGCCAGAGGCACAGCACGCTAATGATCAAAACTGCAGACAACAAAACCTTCATTTTCTCATTCCCATCATCATTAACAGCTTCTCAGATAGACTTGTACCACCACTTTCATTTTTATATTAAAAAGTAATAAGTTGGTTTACTTTCTGTTTGTTATTTAAAACTCTTGTAAAAGGCTGTGTTATTTGCATTCTTCAATAACTAGCATGTGTCGTCATCAAATCTTAGAATACCTTTCTTTTGCTTTGGCCAATGTTACTCATTTTCTTTTATATCTAGGTGCCCGCTCGCTCTTAGTTTTCCAGAAGTATCCACTCAGTTGTGTTCAATACAAATTTTGGCTAAGTATACATTCATTAAACATATAACTATTTGTGTATAGACATGTGTGAGGTGTTTTACATCTGTGTATTTTACAAATACGGTGTTTTATTACTATAAATTGAAATATAAGCTATTACAAGCTTATTTTGGGGCTGGAGAGATGGCCTAGTGGTTAAGAGCACCGACTGCTCTTGCAGAGGACCCGGGTTCGATCCCCAGCACCCACATGGCAGCTGAGAATGGTCTATAACTCCAATTCCAGGAGAACTCCAGTTCCAGGAGAATCCGAGACCCTCTTCTGACCTCCGCAGCATTGCATGACACGGATGCACAAACCTGCATGCAGACAGTACATTCAAATAAATAAACAAATAAATTTTTTAAAAGGGTGCTTATTTTGTTTGAAACGTATTTGCTATCCCACCCTACATTATTGCATCTGAAAAGCAATTATCAGGGTGTCAAAAGACTTTATTAAAGTCAAGGTTGAGCTACTAGACTTCATTCTTTGATTCTCAGCAACTAATTAGTTACAAGTTGGTTTAGATATATCATCCTCCAGACCATGGTACATAGGATGTTTTGAGAACTTTTTGAAACTCTGTATTTTCAAATAGGAGATATCAGAGCATATAAGAAGTTAACCAGTCTGTAGCAAGCATTCTCTGAGTTGAAATACTACGTCTAGGTGTAAGTATCCTTGGGAGCAATTTACATTTTTGTTCTCAAAAGCCTATTACATGTATCATATAAGCAAAGAAACCTACTTAATTATTTTAAAACAGAGCCCAGAAGAGAGAAAAACATTCATAGACTGAAGTGTGTGTGCCGAAACAAACTCCCCTCTGTTTCCTTGACTGTCAAAAGGAACTCTGTCTGCTGAGGTAACTCAATCCTATTTCAGGTGACTTTTTTTCCTCTTTGTTCTGAGAGAGTTGTTTGCTGTCTATTTGCTAGAATGTATTCCTATTTTTCTTACTTCATTATACTTGGCCAGAAATCAAATTGCTGACCTCAAGTTTTCCCTGACTAATCTGACCATACTGCACTGTGCCTGTAGCTCACATGCATGCTAACATGCACTAACATCAAGAAGGGGCTGAGAGCTAGTTCTTTCTACTTCTATGCACCAAGTCCTTCAGCATTACCCTAAGGATCACTGAGTTTTTCTCATGTCCACACACAGGTAAAAATCCTACTTACACCATGGGAGAGAAGAAAGATGGCCTAAGTGGCATTCTGGTAGCCTGCACCTGGTGAAGACCTGTGGATGCAACATGTGACACCTTATCAGGAGGAGAGGAGACTGTTATTGCCCATCTCTGTGTCCTGACTTTAATGGAGACATCACTTAGAAAAGTCACATAAACATAGTAGGAGACAGTATTAGTGAAAAAATGCATGACAAATGACTAATATTTGCTCAATTTAACAGAATATAAGAATCTCTCCTGAGAGGAAAGAGGAAAGCACGAAGGAAGCTTTTCTGTAAGGGTGGACTGAGTCTCAAAATGCATCAAAGGGAATTCTGTAGGTCAGCTCATCTCAAAATTGCCAACGGGATTAAACATAATCCAACACTGAATGAGGAGGTGACAGTTTCTCTTTATTTTATCTTGTTTTGAGTTATCACACCTGAAAGCTCCACATTGACCGCTAATTAGGCACAGCCCTTGGACCCTTATAGGCAGGCCCACGATCTTGCTGTGGCTCTTGCCGCAGTTGGGGCTCTGATTTTTATAAGACTTCCCAGCTTTGAGACCAAAATTTACCCTGTTCTGGTCCTTTGGGTTTTTCAGCATTCCTAGTCTTACTCTGGAAAATTTAAATTCTGATAGTTAAAAAGACATCTATTTCCCCCATCCAGCAAGAACTTATTGAATAAATTGAATTGATATAGGACTGTTAGTCAAATGTACAGAATATGCTTTGACAGAATACATGGATTTTTTTCCAGATTAGCTTTTTATAAACTAAAAATGTGAGATTATATTTCTTTAAAATAGTTTTGTGTGTTACACAGTTCAGCATACAGTCTTTTTAAAACTGATCCTGGTTCATTGTCAGAGGTTTATTCTTTGGTAATGAGAGTTGGTAACATTAAGAGATGTACACACATTTTAGTTTTCATTGAGGCACACAAGAATTTATGTGAGGGAAACATTAACATTTTCCCTCAAAAATTTCTTTATTAGCATATAATAATTGTACACGATAATGGGCTTCATTATAACATTTCCATACATGTGTATATTTCGTATTTGATCAGACTCACTCCCACCGCCCTCTCTTGTCCCTCTCATTCCCTTTGGTCCCTTTCCTCTTCCCAAGAGGCCCCTTTCTTTTCTTTCTTGTGGCTTAGTGGGTTTGATTAGGGTTGCTAACAGAGCATGGGTACCTTATCAGTGGATACATCACTGAAGAAAATGCACCCCACCCCTCCAACCTTTAATTGCCTATATGTTTTCAAGGATGGATGGGTTATGAGTTTCTCCTTCCTTAGCCTGTTTGAGTTTTGTTGTTGTTGTTGTTGTTGAAATTTAATAGTCCACAATATATAATGATTATTGTTGATTTTTTTTCTTTTGTATATTTATATTGAAATGTCCTTAAAAAAAAAACTGAGAGAAAGATGCAGGACAGTTATGGCAGAATGCATGATCTGGGATGGGGTGGGGGGGGGGGGGAGGGAAAGGGAAATAAGCCTGAACTGAATTGGAAAAAATGTATGAAATGCACAAAGCATCAATAAAACTAATTAAAAAAAAAAAGGATGTCTGGATCCACTGAAAATCACTGACCATGATTTGAGGATTATTTTGGGGTTAATTTGTTGCAATGTATGTTTCTCCAGCGCACATATAACTGAGCTTAAAATGATTTTAAATTGAGAACTGTGAGTTTCTGATCATTTATCCTCAGATTGCTTTGGCTTTTGATATTTATATTTTATATAAATTTATTTTTTTTTATAAAAATATTTTTTTTAATTATAGAAGTTTTCACTTTCTTGATTAAATTTATTCCAAGATAATTGGCTTTTCTGAGGCAATTAGCTATGGAATCATTTTCACGGTTTCTTTCTCAGTTTTTTCTTTTTTCTTTTTTTTATATTTGTGTTTTTTTTTTTTTTTTTTTTTTTTTTTTTCCTTTCCCTTCCTCCCCCCCACCCCACTCCACCACAAGTCGTGCATTCTCGAAGTTTTCTGCATTTTCTCGCTTTTGAGTTTTGTTTGTGTTCATTTTTTTTTTAACAATAATTAGTAATTTATGATTACAAGCATCATTCATGTAATACCAATTTTCAAGCAGTTGTTCCCAAACCTACACAGCCCATATCTCCCACCATCCAACAGGTGGGGATTGTATTTAAAATCATGTTGATCAAATTAAGTGTCCAGATTATATTGGTGTAGTTTCACCATTAACCCAATCGAAGCCCTTACATACTACCACGACCCCTCTTCTGAAGATTGTTCACTAGGCTTAGAAAAAGGATACAGGTGGATGAGAAGCAAACCTACTTTTCTTGGCTAAGTTGGTCTCAGTCAGTTCTGTGTTTCTTTCATGGCTGTCAGTGTCCAGGCTTTAACCGTTCGATCCACTAATGAAAAGCACGCATTAGATTTTATATTTAACAGTATACCTGTGTCCCTTTCTAAGCCTATGGAACATTCTGCAGAAGAGGGGGGCATGTAGAATGTAAGGGCTTGCATGGAATGGTTGAAACTACAGCAATGTAGTCTGACACTCATTTGATCAACATAATTGAACATAAAACCTGTACCCCCCCATTGGATGGTGGGGTTGTAGGTTTTTGGGCAAAACAGCCTGCAGATAGGTTTTGCATGAAGGATGCTTGTAGTCATGGATTATCACTTATAGCTAAAAATGAAAAAAAAAAACTGAGAGAAAGATGCAGGACAGTTATGGCAGAATGCATGATCTGGGATGGGGTGGGGGTGGGGGGGGAGGGAAAGGGAAATAAGCCTGAACTGAATTGGAAAAAATGTATGAAATGCACAAAGCATGAATAAAAACTAATTTAAAAAAAAAACAGTATAATATATAGCCTTTCGATCGTACTAATGAAGCACACACAATTAGATATATGGGTATTTAAACAGTACTAATTGTTATGGTAGGTTACTTTGGTATAGACACAGATGTTTGTCAGTCTTTTTAAAATTTTTTCTCTGCACAGGTTTTTTGTTTGGGGCAGAATTTAACTGTTTCAGTCAGTTCTTTGACCTAGTCCTTTTGTTGTTGTTGTTCCGTCCCATTTGTATTGCTCCAAAATATGCCTATGTA
The DNA here is from genome assembly GCA_009823505.1 of Rhizomys pruinosus. Classification (NCBI taxonomy): domain Eukaryota; kingdom Metazoa; phylum Chordata; class Mammalia; order Rodentia; family Spalacidae; genus Rhizomys; species Rhizomys pruinosus. The sequence continues at coordinate 2,404,464 of VZQC01015743.1, forward strand.
TAGTCACATATATACCGAAATTATGACCTCTGAAAATAAACTGTATGTTAATTCCAAAATATGTTTAGGACTTCATATTTTCCCCTTTAATTTTATATTACTCTAAAACATTTTATTTATTTATTTATTTATTTTTAATTTATTTATTTCTGTATGTGTATGAATGTACTGTCTGCATGCAGGTCTGTGCACCCGTGTCGTGCAATGCCGCGGAGGTCAGAAGACGGTCTCGGATTCCCCTGGAACTGGAGTTCTCCTGGAACTGGAGTTCTCCTGGAATTGGAGTTACAGACGGTTCTTAGCCGCCACGTGGGTGCTGGGGATCGAACCCGGGTCTTCTGCAAGAGCGTCGGTGCTCTTAACCACTAGGCTGTCTCTCCAGCCCCTACTCTAAAACATTTTAGAGTAATCTAAATTTATGTGACTTTTTAAAAATATATGTTTACATTAATTGACACATACAGATTGTCCATATTTATGTGAGATAGTATGGCTTTTCCTTACTGTGTGCATAATATATGCACACAGTAAGGAAAAGCAGATATATATGGTTCAGTTGTTGAGAATACTTGTTCTTCCAGAGAACCAAGGTTTAATTCCCAGCACCTAAATGGTGGCTAACAACTATTTGTAACTCCCATTGCAGGGGATCTGACACCTTCTTCTGGTTTCTAGGGCATTACACACACATGGTACACTTGCATACCAGCAGGCAAAGCACTTGTACACAGAAAATAAAAACAGTAAATAAAATATTTTTAAAAGGTTTTAAAAATACTGTGTACATGCAACGGACAATGATCAGATGAGGATTGTGGCAGATCCCTCACTTCAGATGCAGATTACTTCTTGGTGTTGGAAACATTTGAAATCCTCTCTACTCGTTTATTTTTAACTGGAACATTTGAAGTTCCCAATAATAATGCATTTTTCAATTGCCACCAGCAAAGCTTCTTCATGCATCAGATGGTGATTAGCCTAGAAAGGCACAACTGGACAAAATATAGGGAATAAGAGACTGGAGTGTTTATCCCTGGACAGGATTCCTATGTTAAACCTCAGTCACCAAAGCCCCAAGGACAATTGCAGAACAAATAGTGGAAAGAGTGTAAGAGCCAGGGGTAGTGAATGACTGTGAGGGAATAGAGATTTCTAACCAGCTAAGGCCTTCCTTATATGGTCTTATAGCAATGGTGAGCATGCACAAGACCCATACAAATTCAAACTAAACAAGAACCCAATATAGAACTGGGGAAATGGGTAACAAGTCCCGACTTTAGCTGAGACACTGTTGCTAGCTAATCACTCCTAGGTAAGGGAGAGTATGTCTTTTCTAACCAAGCGATGTTAGATAGGTTGACCAGGCTCCAGTAGATGGACTCACACCAAGGGACATTTGGGGACACAAACTGGACTCAATAGGCATTAACATATATTACAGAATGCAGGAAATATGGAGGGGAGGGTCTAGGAGATCACATAGGGGAGGAGATCAAAATATGATCAAGATGTGTTATAAAAAATGCACAAAAGTTCAATTGAAACATTGGGAAAAAAGTTATTTCTCCCAACTAGCTCCACCCTGCGCATCAGCTGTCATTTCCTCCAGCCCTCACCCTTTAACAGACCCATTCTCTGATTCTCCAAGTTGACTTTTCAGCGAGAATGTGGGGTTGTTTTCTTTTGTTCTTGCCTCATTTCACTTAAGATAACTCCTCAGCTCCATTCATGATGTTACAAGTGGGAGAGTGTCATTCTTTCTTATACCTGGATGCTATTTCACTGTTTCCTCATCCACACATTCATTAATGGACACCCATGGTGATTTCACATACTTACCATTAGGAACAGTACTTCACTTAACATGTATGCCTCTAACATGCTGATTTTTTCTTTGGCTATATTTCCAGCAATGAGATTGATGGCTTTGATGCTAGTTCTGTTTCTAGATTTCTGAAGGTTTCCCATACTGTTTTCCATAGTAGTGGTCCTAAATTTGCTTTCCCACCAACATTGTCAGAGTTCCTCTTTCCATGCATTGTAACATTTGTGATTTTTTAAAACTTTTCTTACTATATGCTTAACACAGATCCTTAAATTTACAGACAAGTATACTATGTACTACTCATCAAAGAAGCTTCTTTTTGAAACAGATGTGGCTACTGCAGAGTTCCACAGCTGGTCACACACAGAGACTATACATCTGAGACATGCCTAGTCCTACTTGACACATCTACAGTGAAATGTCTATACCTAAGGTTCAAAGAGCATAGCAGAACGGGGGGGGGTGTTACTAGTGCATCCCTCAATGCTCACCAGAAGAGCTTCCTTATACAGGGGAGTGTGATACATGTAGAAGGCCACCACTGCAGAGTGTATGTCCCTGGATAGGAATTCTATATTAAGCCTCACCCACCCACAGCTCAGGGACCATTTTGACAAAGTGGGCAGAAAGATTGTAAGAGCCAGTGATGGTTCATGAATATAGGGAAATTTTCAGTGGACTGAAAGCTTGCTTGTGTGAATTGGGGGCAATGTTGTCAGTGAGCACAAAACTCGTGCCAACTTAGAACAGGGCTCATGGAAATGGGTGGATGGCCAGACCTAGTCTGAGAACATTTGGAGAATGATTGCTACTGGGTGAGGAAGAGTAGACCTTAATTATGATTTCCTGGTAGGCTGATTAGACTCCAGTGTATGAATTTGTATGAAAGGACATCTGGGTATAAACGATTGACTAGATAGGACTTAACATGTATGGTGGTGTGGTGGTTTGAATGAGAGTGTCCCCCCCATAGGATTTAAGTATTCAGACATTTTGTCTCCAGTTGGTGGCACTGTTCTTTGAGGTCTTAGAAGGTGTGGCCATGCTGGAGGAAGTACATCATTGGGGGCAGGCTTAGTGAGTTTAACAAGCCTTGCGGTCTGCAGTCTCTCTCTCTCTGCTTCCTGTGCTCATTGCAAGATGTGACCCTCAGCTTGATGTTCCAGTCCTGGCCACCATGCTTCCCACCACAATGGACTCTGATTCCCTGGAACCATCAATCATAAGCTCAAATAAACTCTTCCTTTTATAAGTTCCCTTGGTTGTGGTGGTTTATCACAGCAACAGTAAAATGACTAATACAGGTGGAATACTGAGTTCCAGCTGGGGGAGGGAGTGTGGATGGGGGAGAGGGCCTTAAATTTGATTAAGAACTGTTATATAATATATGAAAACCCAATAAAAATTAAGAAAAATATTTTTGATAATAGCATGACGGAGGTTAAATGTTATCTCTCTGGTTTGGACTTGTATTTCCCTGATTAATGATATGAAAAATTTTTTTACAGCTTTGGCTAGTTGTATGTCCATTTTTGAGAAATGTCTATTCCATTGTTAGCTTGATTATATGGGATTTTCCTGTTGAGTTCTTTATAAATTCTGGAAATTAATTCCTTATTGAAAGTGCAGTTTGCAAATATATCATCCTAGTCTCTCAATTTTGTCTCCAGTTGTTTGCATCTTTGGCTGTATAAAGACTTTTCAGTGTCATGCAATACCACGGGCCGCATTTGCTGCTGTGCTGTGCAAGCCCAAAGACCTTTGCCTACACCCCTGCCTTTCAACATTTCCCTGTTATTTCTTCTCTAAAATCCATAGTCTTGGATTTTATATTTGCCTAATCCATTCTGAGTAGTTTTATACCTGATGAGAAACAGGAGTCTAGTTAGTTTTTCACCATGTCTGTAACAAGTTTTCTAGAACCATTCATGGAAGAGTACTTCATTTCACATATTAATTTTTGCTGCCTTAAAAAAAATATGGTTGGCAACATGGAGCTTTGTTTCTGGTTTCTCTCTTCTGTTGCATCTCTGAACATTTGTTCTCATATCAATGTTATACTGTTTGTTGTACTATCATTTTACAGTGTATTTTGAAGTCATATATGACAAAGTACTCAGATTTGTTCTTTTTGCTTTGGATTTTTTATCTTGTCAGGAGTCTTTGATGGTTTCATGAAAATTTTAGGGTATTTTTTTATTCATGTGAAGAATGTCATTGGGTGGCCAGGTATGGGTCCACACCCCTTTAATCCCAGCACTTGGGAGGCAGAGGAAGAGGCAGGCAGATCTCTGTGAGTTCAAGACCAGCCTGGTCTGCATAGTGAGTTCCAGTCCAGCTGGGACTACAAGGAGACCCTGTCTCACAAAAAGACCCTAAAGAAAAGTATGTTATTGGAATTTTGGTAAAGTTTACATTGAATCTGTAGGTTTGGGGGGTAATATAGATGTTTTACAAAAATCCATATAACCCCCTTTTGTTTGTAATATCTTTGATTTCTTTAATTGATATTTTATAAGGTTTTTGGCCTTTTTATGACAAGGTCTCCCTGCAGTTCCAGCTGGCTGGAACTCACCTTGTAGACCAGGCTGCCCTTGAACTCATAGAGATCTGCCTGCCTCTACCTCTTGAATGCTGGGATTAAAGGTGTGTGCCACCTTGCCTGACTATATATTTTATAATTTTCAATGCAGAAATCATTTACTTCCTTGGTTAATTCTTTCCTACTCATTTTAATTTTTGATATTACTAGTGGGATTGCTTTCTTGACCTTCTTGCTAGTTATTTCACTATTGGTATGTAAAAAACTTACTGATTGGGGTGCTGGTTAGCTTTTGTCAACTTGACACACACTAGAGTAGTCTGGGAAGGAGGAACTTAAATTAAGGACTTATCTCCATCAGACTGGCCTATAAGGCAGTCTGTGAGGCATTTTCTGGGCAGGTAAGACTGTCAGGAGGGGAACCAACCCATGGCCTGTGCTTTAGTTCCTGCTTCTACCTTCCTGCCTTGAGTTTCTTCCTGATTTCCCTCAAAGATAGAAATGAAATAAACATTGTCTTCTCTAAGTTGCTTTTCATCAATGTTTTATCACAGCAACAAACAGCAATCTAGAACAGCTAGAGAGATAGTTCAGTGGGTAAAGCCCTTGCCAGGCAAGCATGAGCACCTGAGCTCAAATCCCCAGAAGCCACAGAAGGCCAGGTGCACTAACACTTGTCTGTAGCTGCAGTGCTGCCCTGGTGTGCCCAGAGGTTGAGACAGGAGAATGCATAGAAGCTTGCTGGCCAGCTTCCCTGCTTAGGCAGTGGAGAACAACTAAAGCAACTTTGTCTTAAAACAAGGTGCAAAGCAGGAACCACTACCTGAGGTTGTCCTCTGACCCCTACATACGTCCATGGGATACACACACTCATAACTTATAATTACACATGTTGGCCGGGCGTGGTGGTGCACGCCTTTGATCCTAGCACTTGGGAGGCAGAGGCAGGCGGATCTTTGTGAGTTCAAGGCCAGCCTGGTCTACAGAACGGGGCTACAGAGAGACTCTGTCTCAAAAAGACCAAAAAATAATAATAATAATTACACATGTACATCATATTCACATGCATATGAAAAAATTTAACTAGTACTTTAAAGAAAAGCTAGTGGTTATTGCATGCTGATTTATATCTAGCAAACTTCTGAAAGCATGGATGGTAGTCACTCACTCATGCAGGGGTGTATGGCATGTGTCTATACAAACATCTTTCTAAAGTTTTCAATGTTTTCCTGCTTTATTCAGGAATAACTGAAAATTTAAAACTTTATGTATTAAAGTTGTCCACTGTGATGTTTTGATTTCTATATCCAATTCAAAATGACTTTACAATCTATGTAATTAACATTTCTATTATGATATGCCATTATCTTTCTGCCTTCAGTGATATTAAAAGGTCTACTCAGCAAATTTCAGTTATAGCAGCATACATTTATTATTATTATTATTATTATTATTAGTTAATGCCAGTTTGCATGTTTTACATTACATTTCTAGAAATTATGCATGTTACAAATGAAATGCTGTGCCGTTTGACCAGCATCTGTCTGCTTCTCTTACCCTTCATTCCTTAGAAACTAGAAAATCAAAATACACATGGAATCCTACAATAGTTGTCTTTCTTTGTTCAGCCTCTTTGACTTCCTACATCTTCCAAGTTCTTTCACATGATGCCAAATGGATCCAGTGCCCAATAGCATTCTGATGTTTATATATTACATCCAAATATGATTCATTTATTATCAAAGTTTAGCATCATTATGATCAGATATTTGCCCCAATTTCTTTATTCACACATTAGTGTACATGTGTATAATACTGCTATGAATATGCTGATTCAGCTATGCTTCAATATGTTGAATTCATTTCCTTTAGGTGTAAACCCAGAAATGAACTGCTGATTGTAGACAAGTTGTATTACAGATTTTGCTATCATCTTTTACTTTATAACAACATTGAATTTTATGTTACTTACTTAATAATTCAAATATAATACACATTATATAATAGTATAATATATAACAGAAAATTTTCATTTGCCAATACATAGCTGGTTCAAATTAAATGTCCCCTTATCTTTCACATTAAAAGCTTAGAATATTATACCTTTTTTTCTTATTTCCATAACCCTTTCATAGCAGTTCATGTGGCATTCTCTATCAGTAATCAGTGTAGGAATTTACATTCTTCTTTCATTTAATAAGTAACTACTGCCTATTAAGTATGTGTTGGGCACTGTCACAGTCTGAGAAGATCTTAGTAAACTAAAGAGATAAAAGTTCAACTCTTTATAGAGCTTACATTTATTAGAGGGACATAGAAAGGTTAAAAAAATATACTGAGTTATTGAGTGTGAGAAAGCAAAGGAAAGTAGACAAGCAGTAAAAATTCACACTGTAACTAACATGGCCAGAAAAGACATTATAGAGGTCATATTTGAGTGTATACCAGGAAAAAAATGAGAATGTGAGTCACACTAGTGTCTGGGGCAAGAATGCTTCAAGCAAAGGAAATGGCCAAGGGGAAGGCCACAAATTGGAATGTGTCTGATATTTCAAGGGGCAAAAATGATGCCAAGTAGCCAGCGGTAGGAAAGTAAGTAACTAAGGATCCCTAACCCTCAGAAGGGCTAAGCTTCGAAAGGATCATTCTAATCAAAGCATTGGACTGAGTTGTGGGAGTCTCATTACCATAAAGAATAGTATTTTCACAGCTTAAGTTTCTCAAATTCCAATATATTAAGGGCAAATCTAAACTAGATATAGGAAAATCTGTGTCTAAGTTTAAACTGTAGAGGGAGAATATGAACAATAATAAAGTAGAATTAATAATTCTATATTTTCATCATATAGCAGAGGATTGCTGAAAAATAAACACGTGTTACTGTAGGAAAAACTTGGGAAAAGATAACAGGTGAAAGCTTGGCTCTGAGGATGCTACCTAAGACGCCACCACCATATCTTACTTTGTGAAGACTAAAGAAGACTGTATGCGAATGAACCAGTCTGAAGTCAGTTTTTGGTGAATGTTGGTTCTCTCATTTTTCCTTCTTCTGACTTGGTAGAAATGTCAGATTCGAGGAGTGATGGAACAGCAAACTACTGGGGTATTAGTGGTTTCACCATAAAATGCACCTGGAGGTGCATGTGTTAGTCACAATGTGTTGCCGGTACTGAAAGGTGATTGGATCATGAGATTCTGATCTTATCATTGAACAAATCCATTGATGAATTCAAAGTTTAATGGGATGTCTATCAGAAGGTAGAGCCAGGTTGGGCGAAGTAAGTCACTGAGAGTATGTCATGGAAGGATATATCTTCCCCATGACCCTTTCCTATATCTCTCTCTACTTAGAAACCCTGGGGTAGATAGTTCTATCCTGTTATGCCCCCACCCCCACCACAATGCTGTGCACCAACATAGACCCACAGCAATTCTGAGACAAAATAAGTCTCTCCTCTTTTTGAATTACTGTCTTGAGTAGTTTGTCACAGCAGAGAAACACAACAAATATGAGGACCCATTATGTACACTAACTTCAAAACAAGTGTTTTTTTTTAAATATTAATTGAATGAGACCAAGGATGTACACTGAAAGAAAATTAAAAATTTGTATCTGACCCTGATGAAGAATGAAGTATATAGGGAAATTTTTTAAAATAATTTATCATAAAATCCCAACCATTAAATGAATGACATTCTACAAAATTTGAGAAAGTTGACAAATTAAAATAAAGTGGTATAATTAAATATTTTAAGACATAGACTTTCAGTCCTTTAGAAATAATCTAAGAAATCCTAGTTTCACAGTCTTAATAACTATTAAGTTACTGTTGTCAAAAGGGTACAAAGAGGGCTGGAGAGATGGCCTAGCGGTTAAGAGCGCCGACTGCTCTTGCAGAGGACCCAGGTTCGATTCCCAGCACCCACATGGCGGCTAAGAACCGTCTTTAACTCCAGTTCCAGGGGAATCTGAGACCCTCTTCAGACCTCCAAGGCATTGTACGACATGGGTGCACAAACCTACATGCAGACAGTACATTCATACACATAAAAAAAAGTAAATAAAATAAAAATTAAAAAAAAAGGGTACAAAGATTATCCCCATTGAAATTTTTAAATAAACTTAAACCTAAACCAATCTCTTGAGCAGCATATTTGAGAGCAACAATATGTTCATATTAGGAATCTAATAATTTACCTCTTCTGTTTTATCTGTTTTTTCTTATTAAACTTTTCAACTAAATAGCCATGTGTCGAGAGGTAAAATCTAGAGATACTAATTTCATTTGTAATGAATTGCTTTCTGTTCCTAGACCCAACATCATTGTTAGATGCACCAATAATTCATTATTTCCAGGAATGATAGACTGTGGTCAAGGGGGGGGGCATAGAGGAGAGAAAGGCAAACAAATCTGTGTAAGTACTACAGTCCACTCTGAACCTAAGTAGAAAATAAGCAAACTTAGAGTGTGAAAGAAAAATTACCACTTGATTGTATTCTGGTTGCAGATTTGTGGGTTAAAATGTTCCTAAATTTTGGGGAACTTTTCAGATAAAAATAATGCAAAATTCAATATGAGCTGTAGAATCTCCAACAGAAAAGATATGAGCAATGAATGTATTGCTAAATGAATGGGAGACACTTTGGCGAGATGACAGGAAAATTGACTGATGTGTTACAGAGAACTTACTGAGAGAAAAAAAAATACTAAATCTGATGAGCGAATAAAGACCAAATTCCAAAATCTTTGCTGTAATTAACTCCTGCTGGGCAAGTTAACATTTTTACATTAGATGGTAAATGTGTGAAAGAACAAAAAAAAAAAAAGAAAGAAAGAAAGAAAGAAAGAAAGAAAGAAAGAAAGAAAGAAAGAGAATACATTTTGTTCAGATTAGCAAGAGGGAGAAATCTTAAAGGATAATTTTGGAGTGTCCTTAGCTGAAATAATTTTGAGTTAAAATTTGGAATTGAAATTTTCCTGAATTATCATGTGCACAAATTGTGAAGCAGGGAGGGAAGATTTTAGAGAGATTGTTGGAGAAGTGTCATAAATAATGCTGTGTATTGATTAGGAAGTACCCTCCCAAAATTGAAAGTGTGGTCCTCAGTTGCTGGGTCTAGTAATTGAGGTGATTGGTTCATGAGGATTCTGACTAATCAGTCAATACAAAAATTGTATACTCTACTGGCTTGTCCTATAACTATAGAAGGTAGAGGCTAGTTGGACAAAGTAGATGACAGAAGGCATATCCTGTGAATATTCCGTGGCCCTATTGCCTTCATATTCTGTGTCCTAGCTGCCTACAGTGAATACCTGGCTGCACCATGCCCTTCTACCATGATACTCTGCTCTACCATGGAGACAAAATGGAGCCACATGACTAAATAAATCTTTCCTCTTGTAAGCTGTTTCTCTCAGGTATTAATCAGGTATTAATCACAATGACAAGAAGTCTGACTAACACAAACAATGTACATCGGTCACAACCAGGGAAGTGGAGAGGGTTGGGAAAATATCCTTTGAGATTGCATAGTTTAGACTTCTTGATGCAGCAACACTGAAACATAGCATTTCATATGTGGTGTATAAGAGCCACATCTGTTACTACACATGATGTGGGCTTAACTCATGTTTGCTTACTTTTACTGACATGGTGTGATCTATTGGGAGATGTTCTAATACACATGATAGTTACCCATTAATTCTGTTCTAATGTGCTCTGAAACTACTCTTTCTCTCCTTTCTCTTGAGAAAATATACAACAAGATCAACTTTGCTACAGTTAGTAAAAGTTTTCAACAGCATATGAATTTAAGAGTATTTTAGGCTGGCAGTGGTGGCAAACAGCTTTAATCCAAGCACTCAAGAGGCAGAAGCAGATGGATCTCTGTGAGTTCAAGGCTAGCCTGGTCTACATAGTGAGTTCCAAGCCAGCTGGGGCTACAGGGCGACCCTGTCTCAAAAAGACCGAAAAAAAAGAAATATTCTAAATTTATCCTATGATGGATAAAATACCTTTCAAAGTTACGTCTCACTCCAAATAGCAATGTTTCATCTGTGTTACAAAAGTGAGAGCTGGTGTGCCATTTGAATGAAGAATAAATGTCTTTTCTTTGTGCTATTGACTATTAAGTGTTTTAAGTAAATAAATATTCAAATATTGTACATCTTACCCCCAAAGATCCTTGATATGGATTATATGGAAATAAAAATTCAATTCAAATTTAACATTAATTAAACCTTATTACAGTTGCATCGATCTGTAAGAGTTCAGACAACAGTGGATAATCTGTTGGCGGCAAGTTGATTGGGGTCTGACAAAAAAAGAACATGTGCAGAGAGGCAAATTTTCTCATTTCAGTGAGGGACATTAGACAGCTATGGAATCCTTGTGTAAAGTTAAATGACTTGTTTTCTTTAGTATGTAGTACTTCTAATTTTGGTCTTCATGGTGTGAAATGTGAAGATTATATCTTTCCCCAGTAAAAAAGGGGAAAATTATGGAATTTTGAAAAGATATGGGTTATTTTGTTTGTATTTTTATTTTTTAATTTTTTTAATTTATTATTTTTAATGTGTATGAGTGTACTGTCTGCAAGTAGGTTGGTGTACCCATGTCATGCAATGCTGTGGAGGTCAGAAGAGGGCGTTGGATTCCTCTAGAACTGGAGTTAAAGAAGGTTCTTAGCCACCATGTGGGTGCTGGGAATCGAACCCGGGTTCTCTGCAAGAGCAATCAGCCCTCTTAACTGCTGAGCCATCTCTCCAGCCCCTTGTTTGTACTTTTAAATGAGGTTGGCTGTAATAAACAATGATAATGTAAAAAGAAAAATTAATCATTTTGATCTAAGTATTTTTTATATCAGGTTTATCAATGAGTAAATCCAATTTCCTTTCTGGCAATCTAGTCAAATGTTGACATTAGACACGGGCATGGAAAACCTGGTTTGATTGCTGGGTGGGGTCTAGACAGGAGGAAACTGCCAGAAACTGGCTGCTGGTACACATCACTCCTTTCAGTGGGGTGAAAGTCATGCACAAAACAAATGTGAGAAGGTACGCACACCTGGACACACAAACATCTCCAATTTGCTAAGTCCTCTCAGCATGAATGGTGATATGGAGCTCATACCACCCTATTACCTTCACTGTGATGAAAGCTAACTGAAATAATATAAAGCTGTAAACATTTCACAAACATGCTTTCTATTTACCCTCTCCATGCTAAAGAAACAAAGTGATTGTTTTATCAAAACCTTGAATGTTAAATATCAACTTTCCCTTAATGATTAAATCCCTGCTAAACTTTTCTGTCAAGATGGTTGTATTACTTGGATAATGATTTAAGATGTCTGCATGTGTATAGACTTGACATTACAAGGTAAACTTCTACCTTAAGAATGGTTTATGTTCCAAATCCACTTTGTTAATTCACTATGAAGAATTCCAAACACATATTGCCATCAAACCACTGCATATGTGACCTACCATTTATCTGATGCATTATATAAAGAACACTGAAGATTTTGCAATAACATTCTATAAGAAAAGGTACTTAAAAAGGCCATGTGAAATCCATAATATTTACCCACTGCAGGCAATGAGGAAAGTTACTCTCAAGTCTCAACTAACAGAAGAAACTGTGCAGCATGGAATAGTGAGCCTTTGGTTAAAACCTCTTGCCAACTGCTTGGCCACTGTCCTTTTTGAGTTACCATGAGTGTGTCTGTGTGTATTCAAGTCTAACAATACTACACACACACACACACACACACACACACACACACACACACACAATTTCCTTACTATTTCCTTTCTCTATGGTAACATCAGAGTCATCATAGGCTAACATCACTTTGTGGTCATTCAAGGGGACATACATTTTTGTTTACCTTGAGCAGAGAAGGGACCACTATTTTACAGGGAACTCAGCAATTCATAACTAATGACTGTGGATGATCCTCCCAGCTACTTGGGTTTCTACATCACAATCTTTCTAGGGTTTTCATTTAGGCCTCGAAGTAAATTAAACTAGATACAATTCATACCCCATAAAACAAAGCTGTATTATAAAACCTGAGATTCCATGAATGTGAAGGGAGAGAGGGCAGGAAGACTGCTGAGTATCTGAGCAAGCAGAAGATCAGGATACTGGCGGGAAAACTTATAGTCACAAGTTATTGAATAGATAGATACAGAAACAAACAGAATAATGGGATTTCCTTGGGCAAATCGGTTTTAAATACCCATAGGGATAGGAAATTGCTCACATATTGTCCCCCTTCTGAGTTTGCCCACCTTGAGGACAGGGCCAGGAATTTGTGCTGTGTGGTCAGTGTTGTAGTAAGAATACAAGCACTCCGAGGCTCTCACAATACTAGGGTTTTTTTTAGTTTTGTTTTTTGTTTTTGTTTTTTTAGTTTGTTTTTTGTTGCTTTTGTTTTTTTGTTTTTGTTTATCTGAGGCAAATCTCCGTATGTAGCCCTGGGTGGCCTGTAACTTACTATTTAGCCTAGGCTAGCCTGAAACTTATGAGCAATTCTCCTGCCTGTCTCTCTGAATGCTGAAATTATAGTCATGTGCTACCATGTTGGTGTTTGACCTGGGTGACTTTCCAGATTTTCCCAGTGGCAGGAACATGTACAGAAACATAAAACTTCAGCCAGCCATCTGGCTGGGAGTGTGGAGACTCTGCCACTAGAGTGCTTGTATGGCTGCTATTTTCTTGTCCTAACTCAATGTTTGGATATACTGGCGACATAAAATAAGAAGGGCCTAATTAGCTGTTCCCTCCACTCCTTGCTTTAGTTGAGAGCCCATCCAGCATAAAGGAAATAATAAGAAAATCATTCTGGCCACACTCCCATTCAGTCTCAGGAATGAAGGCATTCACTTGAGCAGAGTGCATCCTTTACTGAAGAATAAGAAAGACCAGCACATTTTTTTTAGTGTACAAACATTGGCCAGGGTCAAGCAGCATGCTACTAGTTGAGCTGTAACCCAGCGTGGCTTATTAAGGTTATTTGCTGAGAGTGTGTGCTAAGTCACTTGGCTCATAGTGAAATTTGTTTTTGCCCCTCCCTAACAAGTGCCACATGTGTGAGGCCATAATGAGTTTAATTAAAGTCAATGGCAGCTACTAATTCAAACCTTATAAATTCAATTTAGGACCAAACAAAATTCCAAAGTCAAAACATGAAAAATGCTCCTTAAGTAGAAGTTTTACTCATGTGTATAAAATAAAATCACCAATTATGGGCTGATTGAGTTCAAAGCTCTGATATCCAATGCTAGATTTGCTTCTAGCTGACTAGACTGTGTGATAAGTAAAAAAGAATATGAGAACTTCCTGTATACACTGGGGACTTAATAAACACATTTAGCAATAGGGATAGTTATAATTTATAGCTCTAAGAAAACAGAGACAGCAGAGATTCACGGAAGATGAAAGGCAGATAAGAGTAGTTATGGGAGGGGAATGCCATTAACTCACATTTTGTGCTTCTCAAATAAAGCTAGATTGTTACCTCTTCCTAGAAAGATTTAATGTGAGTTATAATGACATTAAATATTATGAAGAATTTATCACTTTTGCAGGATGTACTATTAAGTGTCATGAATAATTAAAACAATAATTTGAAAATGATTCATTTCTAAAACAAGTAGATCAAGTCTGTAAAGTGTTTTAAGACTTGATTGTTAGGTGTAGTTCTCTCTCAAATCCCTGTCATTGAAATTCATTGAGGTTACTTTTTTTTTTTCCTTAAGAAAACAGAAGCTTTCTTACAAAATCAGTGTCTAAATGTTTGTATTATTTATACATTACATTAATTGAATATAGTTCTTGCATCCATGCTAGCCCAAGTCATTTGGTTTTATAATCTATTGAAATTCACTGTCATTTTGAGAAGAGTTTATTGATTAGGACTACAAAAGAAGGAAACAGATGCCACTGGCCAGTCTGCATCACCATCCTCTTAACTTGTACTTTGGTGACATTTTTTTCTTTTTGAGATAGAGTCTCCTTGTAGCCCCAGCTGGTCTAGAACTCACGACGTAGACCAAGGTGGCCTTGATCTCCTAGGGAATCACCTGCCTCTGCCTCCTGAGTGCTGTGACTAAAGGCATTTAGCACCATGTCTGGCTGTTTTACATTCTTCAGAGACTCCAGGAACCAGTAATCATTCTTCTCTAATAAGCCAAAATACACTATTAGAACATGTAAAATGAAAAGATGAAGTAATCAGTGTTAGAAATGAGAAATTTATGTTATTTAAATTCTGATTAACCAACCGCCATTTTTGCCCCTACCATTAAAATTGCAGAAATTAAATTTAAAAATTAAATTAAAAAAATGTAGTCTGGACATGACAGCGAAGCATATATATAGTCTCTTCGTTGTGGTTGTTAGATATAAAACTGAGGATCATGAGGAAGTAGGGCCTCTACCTACACAGGTTAATCTTGTTCACCCAGAAATTTAAGATTTTTTAAGACAGTGTCATCTACAATGAAATTTCTATTCCCCATAAATCTTTATAAAATGACTTTATGGATATGGACCTTAAGGAAAAAAATGCAAATAAATTTACCCACATCTGTGAATACTGTATTTGCTACAATTTTAACTATAATTTTTCTTGTAATTTAAGACATATACATTGGGATTGTGTTTTTATTTTAATCATATCTGTAGCTGCTTTGTTAGATGCATTAGTTATGGGGGTTTTAGCTAAGTTCTAAGAGCTGATCAGTGTTGGTCTCACCTCCTGTCCTGACACTGTCAGCAATCTTAATTAATAAGTTGAATGCTTAGGATATGACACTTTTACTCAGGAAAAATCTACAAAGTAGTACTTTGAAATTTAGCACTGAGGTCTTTAATCAATTTAGAATTAATTTTTGTATAAGGCAGGGGTTTCATTCTTCTACAGAAGGTGATCCAGTTTTGCCAGCACCATTTGCTGAAGATGCTACCTTTCCTCCATTAAGTATTTTTGGTTGCTTTGTCAAATATTGGGTGGCTGAAATTATATGTAGTAAATTTGGGTCTTCAATTTTTTCTATTGATCTACAGGTCTATTTTTATGCCAGTACCATGCTGTTCTTATAACTAAAGCTCTGTAGTAGAGATTAAAATTTGCTATAGTAATTCCCAAAGCATTATTCTTTTTGCTTAGGGTTGCTTTGGCTATCTGGGGTCTTTTGTTTTTCCATATGGATTTTAGGATTTTTTTTTTCTAATTCTGTGAAAAAAATCATGGAGATTTTGATTGCAATCACATTGAATCTATATCTTAATTTGGGTAGTATGGTAATTTTTACTGTATTAATTCTAGTCCATGAGCATGGGAGATCCTTCCATCTTCTAGTGTCCTCCTCAATCTCCTTCTTCAAAGATTTAA
Source organism: Rhizomys pruinosus (assembly GCA_009823505.1). NCBI lineage: Eukaryota > Metazoa > Chordata > Mammalia > Rodentia > Spalacidae > Rhizomys > Rhizomys pruinosus. The sequence continues at coordinate 2,420,238 of VZQC01015743.1, forward strand.
AATTTCATTGTAGAGATCAGTAATGTCCTTGGTCAGGTTTATTCTGAGATATTGTTTGAGGCTATCATAAATGGTTTTCCACATACTTCTCCAATTGCTTGTTATTGGCATATAGGAAGACTATTGATTTTTTGTAGATTAATTTGGTAACCTGCCAGTTTACTAAAACTGTTGATTATTTCTAGGTGTTTTCTGATGGAATTTTGGGCATCTCTTAGGTAAAATACCATGTCATCTGCAAGAAGGGATAGTTTCACCTCTTCTTTTCCAATCAGTGCTCCTTTAATTTCCTTCTCTTGACTTATTGCTCTAGCAAGAGTTTCTAGCACTATATTGAAAAGGAATGGATTAAAGACTTCAGGATTAAACCTGAAGCTCTGAAAATGTTAGAAGAAAACATTGGCAGTAACCTACAAGATATAGGTGTAGGAAAAGACTTTCTAAATCAGATAGCAGTTGTGTAGGAATCAACAAGTTGATTCATCATTAAACTAAAAAGCTTCTGTACAGCAAAAGAAACAATCAAAGAAGTGAGGAGAAAACCCAAAAGAGTGGGAGAAAATCTTCATCAGTGGCATATCTGGCAGAAGTTTAACATCCAGAGTATATAAATTACTCAAAAATAAAAAACAAAAAAAACCAAAGGACCAAGAAAACAAATGACCCAATTAAAAAATGGGCTAAAGATCTGAACAGGGACCCCTCAAGAGAATCTTAAAAGTGTTCAATATAATTAGTAACTAAGGAAATACAAATTAAAAGCACTTTAATATTTCATCTTACACTGATAACAACCAAGAAAACAAATGACACCAAATGCTGGAAGAGGATATAGAGAAAGGGGAACACTTATTCACTGCTGGTGGGATTGAAAACTCCTGCAACCACTATGAAAAGCAGTGTGAAGAACTCTTACAAGACCAAAAATGGGAGATCTCCCAAGACCACCTGAAGCACAGGAGTGTCCAAGAGGATTCTTTGGAGGACCTTCAGAACAGAAAGGGAAGAGTGAGTTAGACTTCCAATAGAAAGCCTAAAGCTTAGAGAAGTCCACACTCCATAAGCAAGGAGTAAAGGAGAAAAACAAATCAGTCAAAAAGCAATAAAGGCATCTGAAGGAAGCAAGCAAAACTAGCCTTCAACACAGTGAAGAGGCATTTGGGATTTACACTAGACTACAGGCAAAGAGAAACCCATATGCCAGGGACACGAAGAAGAAACAACATGGGAAAGGTGCAGGATAATTATACACCAAGCTCTTCCAACCCTGTGGAAGATTCCTACAGTGGGATGCCCCTGGGGATGGCCCAGGACACAGATATTAGAAGTGCAATTGTGAACATTCTTAAAGAAGTACAAGATTATAAAGAGCAAATCAAAGAATTAAGAAAAAAGAATGAAAAACTCAAGAAGAACCTAGAGAGAGAGAGAGAATGACAAACTCCGGAAGGAAGTAGAAACATTAGAAACATTGAAAAGATCCCGTGTTGAAAAAAAATAAGGAAACCAACCAGCAAAGTAAAGAGCTACAGGAAGAGATTGAGAAGCTGCAAAAGAAAGTGGAAATACTAAAGAAATCAGAAGAGGAAATGAAAAAGGAAATCAAACACTTATCCAATCAAGAGGAAAGGAACAGAAAAAGCCTCAGAAGCAGAATGGAGGAAGCAGAACAAAGAATATCAGACTCGGGAAAGAGAACACAGAACACTACAAACCTCAAGGTTAAGATTATAAAACATTGTAAATAATACACAAAAGTCGGCAACCACCAGGAGACTGTGGGAGCCACTAGACGAAAGATCAAACCCTTTGCAGCGCAAGGAACTAGAGGACAGGATGAAGAATCACAAGAGAGACTGTAGGGTGATCAGCACTCACAGAAAAATAGATGCAGATTTCCCCCGAACCGAAAAAAAAGACAAACAATACAAATACAAAATGAAGCACAGGAAGCCCAAACAGATCCAAGAGTGAGGAAAAGAAACTCTCCACGCCATAGCATAGGGAAAAGGCGGAGAGCCCTTTCTGGTAAAATTGTCCTACAAGTAAAAGAAAGTTGGGATAAGGGAGGTGGGGAATTCAGAAAAAACATAGAGGTCCCTGGGTTAGACCTTAAACCCATTACAATATTTATAAACAAAACAAGAACAGTTATATTCCCAATAGTTCAGTTGTATTACCATTTCCACCAAAACTACACCTAAATTTAACAAATCTAAACAATTTCACTAAGCCTTAACATATCCTATACTTGGTGGAAAAGCTTGGGCAAAGTTGAGTACTTGCTAACTACATTATCTCAAAATAAAAACAATTTGCTCTTAACGCTCTATGGACATGACTAAGACTTATCTTATTGGGAAGTAAATAAATTTAAGTCTTTATTCCTTTAAATGGTCCTACAAGTAAAAGCAAGTGTTACACTGTGATGTTGTCTAATTCGGCAAAAAAAATATAGAGACCAAACCACTACAAACTATAAATAAAACCAACTAGGGTCATTTTATATTCCCGTTAGTTCAAATGTCAGTATTTAGCTTCCTTTTTTTTTTTTTTTTTTTTTTCTGGCACAATAGCATCCTCACTATAAAACCAATTTGCAAGCAGTTTTGCCCCAGCCCCTACAAGGCCCAAGGCTCCCACCATCAGCTGGTGGGCTTGTATGTTCCAATCAAGTTGATCACATAAGAGTCCAGGACTATATTGTGCGTAGTTTTTACCCCTTTCACCCAATCACCAGCCCCTATCAATTAATACCCACTTCCCCTCTTCCCAAATAATTATCATACAGTCAATGAGAAAAAACCGTGTTGGGTAAAATTTAATGTGGAAAGCTTATGGCCTGGGCTCCTCGATCTGGGTATGTGTATATACAACTTGGGCCATCTATGCGTCTCAAACACAAAAACCCTACAAAAAAAAAAAAAAAAGAGGGAGGTGGGAGGTGGGGTACTATCCTTTCTGGGATAGAAATGGAAAACTCTGTGTTCCAATCCTATTGATAAATTTTCAATTTTTCTGATCTTGAAACTAACAAAGGGAGGAGAATTTTATGTTCCCACAGGTAAAAAATCACCAATCTAAATACCTGAAAACATACAACTTATGGCTGTGCAGGATGGACTGGGAAATGCCAGCAGAGAGGTTGACCCTTCTGAACATTAAGGAAAGAGGAACCTCAGACTGCCTGAGTCACGGACACTGAGCATCTCTCTGAATAATATTTGGGTTGACTGTTTATAATGGGCCCTAATGAAGTTTACCTTCCAGATGCTGAGAAACCTTCCTACCTCTCCCCTTTATCGGAAAAAGAAAAACATGATGGTAATGAAACCACTCCCTAACTGTAAACTAGAGCCAATTGTTACAGTGCTAATTTCCTATAAAACAGGCATAACGTATTAACTGATTGATAGGCATAGGAACTGTGAAAGGATATTTCTCTATCTAGAGCCAAATTCAATAGTATAGTGTTTATAAGTTGTGTAATTAAGCAAAATATATTACTACAGGAAAGCTCTGACATCAGCAATGAATTATTCTGCCTAGGAGATGTTGGCTAGGGGATTCAAACCCTTCCCCCCAAATTATAAAACCCTTTTGCCTATAAGTGGGATATATGCAAGGAGAAAGGCAGTAAGTCCCTGTTGTCGAAGACCTGGTGTGAGCATGAAAAATGTTATGAGAAGTCACTTGCTAGCGTACAACTGGCCTCTGAAATGCTAGAGAGCGTTACCAAAGGCCACTAAAGCAAAACAGCAAATTATTGGTCTCCCTGAGACAAGTAAGACTCCTCCGTCAATATCAGCTACACCTCAACAGCCTGGAGATACTGTGCAACAGTGGCAGCCAAGTGTCTATATATATCCCAAATCTATTTGGTTATTACCTCTCTCCTTGGAGGAGTAACTCACAGCAGATGCCACAAGCTTATGTCCTCTAGTGTTTAGGCGATGTTATAAGCCACAATAAGAACTTGTCACCCTTTATAGAGAAACCACAGTTTGCGGATTAGCATACCATCCAAGCATCTGTGTCTATGCTCACAGCTTAGCTTGACACAATAAAGCATCCGGAAGGTAAGCTTCGTTAGGCATCATTAAAAATAGTTGATCTAGTAGGATCCACCGAGGGTCCCTGAAGTTCCTAACAGCCAATCCTGAGGCGATGTATTCCTTTCAATTCCCAGAGGAGTCAGTCCTTCGGCTGGCACTTTCTGGTACATACTACTCACTGCAAAGCTGCATTTTATTTCTCAGCCATTAAGTTGGGGATACTCTGGCACTGTTGGAACATACAAATCCTTTCCCATATTATTTTAAAAGATTTGGTGTGCAAGGTTTTTTTTACAAAAAGTTTTCTATCTATCTAGATAATCCCCCTTTTGTATTTAGGTTTTATTTTTGACCCATGAGTCTCAAAAAAGCAGTTGTAGTTCACATACCTATAGGGTGGCCTCAAAGGCACAGATTTCATCCAGTTCACCCATGCTGTTTTTGGGTTACTGTATGTGATTACCTTGGGAAACCAACTTTATTTTTTAAATTAAATCACTCCTCTAGGTGAAAGAGAAGTGCTACCAGGCAGGTGATGATATTGTACAAGCAAAATTCTAGAGTAAAACAATTTGGTTATAACCAATGCCCACATAAATTGTTATAGGTTTTTATATAAATCTACGTGGACAGACAGCAATTTATATCTTCATTTAACTCAGATATATTACAGTTTTTATCAGAGCCTTAAACCAATGTTGTTTAATATGTACCCACATATGTCCCTTTTATACTAAGGTCCTCCACCCCAATGTATCCTGTAGACAGAGTCCTGGCGGAGTACTGGATACTTTGGTTGACTCACATCAATTAAATAGGCCTTAATCAAAATATACAACCCGTGTCCCTCGCCCACCCCCCTCCCACCCTTCCGACACCATTTCAGTCAGTCAGTTGTCTATGGGCATTATTTCTGTGTTGTTCTTTTAGTAATGCCATCCATCGCCCTCCAAAGAATTAGTATTATAACTGGGTATTTGTTGTTAGCATCCACAGATGAGGGATACCATTCCTCGTATTGTTTTTCTGGGCCTGTGTTACTTCCTCAGCATGATGTCATCTAGCTCCGCCATTTACCTTCAAGCTCATGATGTCATTTTATTTACCACTGCATAGAACTCCATTGTGTAGATGTACCACATTTTCTCTAACCACTCGTCACGTGAAGCACTTGGGTTGGTCCAGCTCTTGCTATGTGAAAGAGAGCTGCAATAAACTATAGCTGTGCGTGTACCTCTGAGTAAGATGAGTCTTTGGGTAATTCCCAGAGTTATATGGTACTGGGGTCATGGCAGATCATTCCATGAGTCTTCAAGGGCTCTCCACACTGCTTTTCCATAGTGGCTGACAAGTTTACATTCCCACCAGCAGTGGATGAGTGTTCCCTTTTCCCCACCACCTCTCCAGCACTTGGTATCATTTGTTTTCTTGATCCTAGCCAGCTTTTATGGAGTAAGATTGATATCTTAAGGTGGTTTTTGATTTGCATTTCTTTAAAATTAGTGATGTTGAACATTCTTTTTTTTTTTTTTTTTTTTTTGTTTTTAATATTTTGGTTGAGGTTGTGTGCATTTCATATATCACTTTTCAATTCAGTTCAGGCATATTCCCATTTCCCTCCTCCCCACCCACACACTGCAGCTCCATCCCCCTCCCCAACCACCCCCACCCCCGTCCCGATCATGCATTCGGGCCATAACTGTCCTCTGCATCTTTCCGAGCAGAGTTTTTTGGAGAATGTCCATTGGGTTGCTTGTTAGAAAGGGTGTAATTCTCCGGGGTTTTGGGTGGAATATTTAATAGATGTCTGTGATGTCCTTTTAGTGTATTGTATTATTCAATTCAGTGTTGTCTCTGTTTATTATCCGTTGTCCCTGTTATCTGTCCTAAGGACCTTAGTGGGGTATTGAGTCCCCTAGTATTAGTGTGCTGGGGTTAATCTGAGCCGTGAGATCCTGAAGAGTTGTCATTACAAAGTTTGGTGTGGCTGGGAATTTGGTGCAATATACATTCATGATTTTGTGAGATCTTCATCATTGATTGTTCCTTTAAAGAAGATATAATGACCCCTCAGTTTGGTGGCTTTTTGATTATCTTTGCTTTTTAAGTCTATTTTGTTCTGATATTAGGATAGCGACAAACCTGCTTTCTTTTTGGTAACCATTTGCTTGGAATGTTTTTCGTCCATCCCTTGTTCACCTTGAGTTGGTGCCTGTCCTTGAAATGGATGGGTTCATGCATACAGCATATAGAGGGATTTTGGTTCCTAACCCATGCATTCCCAGTGTATGCCTTTTGATGGGGGAGTTCAGCCATTAATATTTTAAGGTTATAATTAAAAGAAGGATGTTTTTGCCTCCTCATTTCACATTATTATCCATTTGACTTTTAGGGTCTCGGAATTCTACTCCTTTATATATTTAGGAATTTCTTTTCCTAGGTGCTTGAGATTAGTTGCTCCCTCTCCTCTGCCCTTTAAATTGCTTCAAATATCTTCTGAAAGGTTGGTTTTCCGGACAGATGTGTATTCTATCATCTTTTTTTATGTCTTGGAAGATTCTTCGCTCTCCTTCAACTGTAATTGACAATTTTGCTGGTAGTGAGTGTTCTGGGTTGGCCATAGTCCTTTAACACTGGGAAATGCTTTTCTTCTTGCCTTTCATTCAGGTTTTTGCCAGTGGAGAAGGTCGTTGTTAATTCTTTTCCTCTTATATGTTCCTTGTTTTTCTTTTGTGGCCTTCAGAATTTTATCTTTGTTTTGGGCATCATAGCATTTTTGACTATGGATTGGTGTGGGGAGTTTCTTTTTCTTATCTTGTCTATTTTGAGTCCTGTGTGCTTCTTGGATTTTTTTTTGGGGAATGGGTTTTTCTACTTTTAGTTTGGGGATTTTTCATCTATTATTCTGTGAAATCGGATCAAGTAACTATGCTTTGAGATTGACTTTTCCTTCCTCTATCCAGGGTGCTAAGAGGTTTGATCGTTTCATAGTGAGTCCCATTTTCATGGTTGTTTCGTTTTGGTGTATTTTTAGAGATTTTTTCATAATCTTATTTGAGTTTTTTTTTTTAAATTATTTGTTTATTTAGTTATTTAATTTAATTTTATTTAAGTTGTTTATTTATATTTTTTGTATAGTGGTATGAAATGTACCTGGTCCTGCATGCAGGTCCTGTGCAACCCGATGTTCGTGCATGCCATGGAGTCAGAATGAGTGTCCTCAGATGTCCACCTGGAACTGCGTCGTCGCTGGAATTTTGAGTTTCGCGATGTTCTGTCGCGGCCGCCCTGTGGGTGCTGGGGAATCGAACCCAGTCCGTACTGTAAGAGCAGATCGTGCTCTTAACTGCTAGGCCATCATCTGTTCTCTCCAGCCCCTTTATTTGAGTTTTTTAGTTGCTCTGTGTTATCTTCCAGATCTGATATTTCTTTGTTCTGCATTCCTCCATTCTATTTCTGAGGCTTTTTCCTTTCATTTCTTCCTGGTTGGATATTGTGTTCTATTTCCTTTTTTCACTTTCACATCCTGTGATTTCTTTAATAAATCAATTTCTTTTATAGTTTCTCATTCTCTCTTGGTGCGGCCTTATATTTGTTCTCTATGGTTGGCCTCCCTTTTTCCGTGTTTTCTTCCTTAAGGTGTTTGTTTTTTGTTCTGCTCTCTCTCTCGCTCTTCTTTCTGGAGTTTGTCAATCTCTCTCTTCACTTCTCTGTTGGTTATGTATCTATTGTATTCTTCTAGGTCCTTTTTTGAGTTTTTCATTCTCTCCTCTTTACTCGTCTCTGAATTCTTCCTGTAGTTTTGGCATTGTCTCCCTCTAGGTCCTTTTTGAATTTTTTATTCTCTTTTCTTGTACTTCTGAATTCTTCTTTATGTTCCTTTAATTTCTCTTCATAGGTCTCGGTAGTCCCTCTACGGTCTGTTTTCATGGGTCACTCCAGGGGGAATCCCCCCCCCCCCAGCCCCCCTATTGGTAGCTGTCTCCTGACCGGGTTGGTAGAGCGTGATGCAGGATTATCCCTGCACCTTACCCATGTTGTCTCTTCGTAGTCTCCCTGGCATGGGGTGGGTTTCCCTTTTTTGATTCAAATCCCAAATTGCCTTTTCAGTTTGTTGAGGCTGAAAGCTTGTTTTATCTTGCTTGCTTGCCTCCTTTCCATCTTTTTTTTTCCGCCCTTCCTTCCCTCCAGCTTTGGTTTTTATGGCTGTTTGACCTGAGTCTGAGAGCTTTTAGGCTTCACTGTTGTTTTATATTGGGGTATGGAAATACTCTCTCTTTTCCTGTTCTGATGTTCTCTTAATCCACTGGATACTCTACCTCCTCAATTCCCCCAAAAGTTTTGTTAGGGGGGTATTCCATGACTTAGCCAACCTTAAGGAGAGCCCGTGCCCCTGGTACATGCCGAGCAGTGGCGGCTTTCTGACTCCTCTCCTGCCTGCCCAGGACCACAAACCCAGTACCTCCTCCCACTTGCGACTCTGGGAGGTTTCTTATTACATTTCAATTTCTCTATATTATGGGTCTGTTTAAGCCGTTGTTCTCGTCTTGGTTGAGCTTTAGTGATTCCCAGTTTCAGATATAATCCATCCATTTCTTCTAGGCTTTTCAAACTTTGTAAAGTATAGGTTTTTTTGAAGGTACTTCCCAGATGGAATTTTCCTTGATTCTTTCATTGTCTGTTGTGATGTATTCCCTTTTTATCATGGATTGTCTTAATTTGGAGTTGTTTTCCTGCCTCTTTTACTTTTGGGATAAAACTGTGGTCTGGAGGTCTGTCTCTCTTGTTTTTTCTTTCAAGAACCAACTTTTGGATTCAATGTTGGGTTTTGTATTGTTTTCTTTACTTTTTCTATTTCATTGATTTCTTTTTTTTTTTTTTTTTTTTTTTTTTTTTTTTTTTTTTTTTTTTTTTTTTTTTTTTTTTGTTGTTGTCTCTCTATTAGCCTTAGCTGAAGTGTTTAGATCATTCACTTGTGCCTTTTCGATTTTCTAATGTAGCACCCAGGGCTATAACTTACCTCTTGTAGGACTGCTTTTAAAGTATCCCATAGGTTTTGTTTTGTTGTATTAGCAATCATTAAAGTTTACCAGGAAATGCTTTATTTCTTTCTACTTTATCTCTTCCTTGATCCATTCATTACACATTAGTGTGTTGTTTAGTCTCCAATGTGTTGTTCTTTATAGAAGATAGTAGGGCGTATCCTGGAGTTGATATTAGCTTTATTGCACGGGGGCCTAATAGAATGCAGGGAATAATTTCCAATCTTTTGTATTTGTGGAGGTTTCTTCTGTAACCCAGTATGTGGTCGATTTCTGTGGGGTGCTGAGTAGATTTTGGAGAATGTTCCGTGGAGTGCTTGAGTATAATGTATATTCTCTGGTATTAGGTTGAAATATTTGGTAGAGATCTATGAAGTCCATTTGGTGTATATATACGTTCAGTTTCAGATGTCTCGCTCTTTATTCTTTGGTTCCCCTGTGACCGGTCCAAAGTGTTTAGATGGGGTAATTGAAAGTCACCTACTATGAGTGGTACTGGGAGTTGATCTGTGCCTTGCATCCTGGAAATTGTCTTGTATAGTTTGCTGCCCGAGTTTTTTGGTTGCATAATATATTCATAATTTAAAATCGTCCTTGGTGAATTAAATTCTATGAATAAAATGTAATGTGCTGGGGCTGGAAGGGATAGCCTAGCAGTTAAGAGCACCGACTTGCTCTGACAAGGGACCCAGGTCATCCCCCCCAGCACCACTGGACTGGAGAACGCTCTGAAAACTCCAATTCAGAGAGAACTCCAGACTCCAGGGAATCCAGAGACCCCTCTTCTGACCAGTGGGGCGCAGCATTGCAATGACAAGGTGCTACATAAACCTTCATCGCAGATCAGTCATTCAAACAACATACGAAAATAAGTGAAGTAAAAAATGTAATGGCCTTCTTTGTCTCTTCGGATTTCTTTTACTTTGAAGTCTGGTTTATCTGATATTAAAATACACCACACTGCTTTACTTTTGGGACCGGGGTTTCTTGGAATATTTTTCCATCCTTTCACTTTAAGGGTGGTGCCTGTCCTTGACGGTACGAATGTGGTTGTTTTTTATTTGTTTGTTGTTGTTTATTTAATTTAGTTATTTATTTAATCTATTTATCATTTTTTCTTTTATGTTTGTTTTATTTATTTTCTTTATTTTTTATTGCTGTTTTGTGTCTTTCATACAACATTTCCCAATTAGGTTCAGGCATATTTCCCTTACCCTTCCCCCAACCCCACCCCTCCCATCCCCAATCCTGCCTTCTGCCATAACTGTCATGCGTACTTTCTTCATTTGTTTTTTATTTCCTTTTTTTATAGCCATCATGATAGCTTTATGAGTACAGCAGTCTTCCTGTAACCCCACTTTGTCAGCGTTGTGTCCAAACCCCACAAAACAAAAACCACGCCCATTGGTCCACCATCCAATCGGAGGGGCTTAGGTATGTTCAACCAAGTTAGAAGTCGAAAATGAGTGATCCCATGTCTATATTGCTAATAAGTTTCACCATTCAACCCCAATCACCCCACACAGCCCTTACATTCTAACCACGCCCAGTTCTACCACACCCCTCTTCCGCAGATTTTCTCCCCTAGGCTTAGAAAAGAGGCCCAGGTGGATGAGAGCAAAACAATCTACTTCCCTCTGGAGCTGTTTCCTTGGTCTCTGGTCAATTCTGGCTTTTTCTTTTCATGGGCTGACGTTTGGGTCCAGGAATAACTTTCAATCCCAGTGATATGCTGTCTACAAGATGTGTTTCTTGTAGACACCCGGCGTATGCAATGTTTTCTAGATCCAATCTCCCAGCGATTGTGGGGAATTTAAGTACATTAGTATTTGAGTTTATGACTGATAGGTTTTTTTTTTTTTTTTTTTTTTTTTTTTTTTTTTTTTTTTTTTTTTTTTTTTTTTTTTTTTTTTTTTTTTGTTTGTTTTATTGATTTCTCTTTCATAGGTGCCGGGGTTGGATGCTCCTTTCTTCTATCTGTTCCTTTGAATTGCTTCAAGTTCTCGAAGGGTTGGTTTTTCCGGACAGGTATTCTTCTCGCATCTTGTTTATGTCATGGAAGAATATTCTCTCTCCTTCAACTATATTGACATTTTTGCTAGGTAAAGAAAACCTGGGTTGTGGTATCTTTGTTCCTTAACACGGGGAATGCTTTGTGCCAGTGTCTTGCTTTCATAGTTTGCACTGAGAAGTCAGTTGTAATTCTGATAGGTTTTTTCCCAATTATAGGTTCCACTTGTTTTTTCTTTGGCTTTAATGAATTTGGGTCTTTTTGTGTTTGGTTGGGCGTCCTAAGGATATTATTTTTTTATTTGTTTTATTTTGTAATTTTTAAGGGATTCTACAATATAAGTGCACAGTTTGTTTTCAGATAACATTGATATTATTCAGTATGTCATACAATTAAATAATTGGTGCAAGTGTAACAAGTATCTATGTGCAAATTTTTAACAACCCAAGTTTCCCATATTCCAGTTGGAGAAGCTTGTATGCACAGGAATGTTGATCAATCAGGAGTCCAAACTATATTCCTGTAGTCTCATGATTCACCCCTATCTCTCCGAAGCCCTTACAATCAACCATGACTCCTCTTCCGCGTTTGTGCCCTGGGTTTTGGGAATGGGGCACAAGTGGGTTAGAAGAAAACAGTCTAATTCTTTGGAGTTGTCATTTTGACTCTCATCTGTTCAGGTTGTTTCCCTCCTGGGTTGACAGCTTTCCCAGTGGATACCCTTTTTAGTGATATTAACAAAGCACACAAGCTGATATTGGTTGTACAGGCATTTAAGCAGTATGAATTATTA